>QLTV01001030.1:5078394-5093753 GCA_003457575.1 Thermophis baileyi
CCGGGTCTACCTTTCACCAGATCGTCGGGTGAGCCTTCAGGTCCTCACGGCCCAGGTTCTGGCACTCGCAGTGGTGCCACTGGCCACGTTGTCGTGCCTGTTAGGGAAGATGCTGTCGTGCATTGCCATTGTGCCCTGGGCACGCCTTCATGCCAGGCCGTTACAATGGTTCCTCCTTCCCCACCAACGGGCCAGCAGGAGCACCTCCAAGCGCCGGGTGAGGATTCCCCCGGACGTGCACCGCTCCCTAGCCTGGTGGTTGTCAGGGGCCACCTCGGTGGGCTGCGGATTCAAAGATCCTCCTCTCACTACGATCACCACCGACGCCAGCCCCTTTGGCTGGGGAGCCCTCCTCCAAGATCAGGTCGCTCAGGGTCAGTGGTCACGGACAGAATCCCTTCTACCCATCAACCTATTAGAGTTGCGGGCCATTCGGTTGGCATTAAGACATTTTCAACCACAGATCAGACAGTCACACGTGCTAATCTTGACAGACAATATAACCGCAAAGGCTCATGTGAACCGGGAGGGTGGCACTCGCTCTCGCCCCCTCATGGAGGAGTCAGGGCTCCTGGGCAGTTGGGCAGAGACCAATGTCCTATCCCTGAGAGCGGAACATATATCTGGCTCTGCCAACATGCAGGCGGACTGGTTGAGCAGGGCGACCCTCGACCAGTCCGAGTGGCGTCTGCTCCCGGACTTGTTCCTGGAAGTGTGCGCCAGGTTTGGCACTCCGCTTGTGGACCTTTTTGCCCACCGGGCCAACGCTCAGGTCCGCAGGTTCTTTTCCAGGTTCCCAGAACCAGGGGCGGAACGGGTCGATGCCCTCCGCAGCCCATGGCCACAGGGGCTCCTCTACGCCTTCCCTCCCCTCCCTCTCATCCACAGGGTGATTCGGAAGGTGCTGGAGGAACGGGCGGAAGTCATCGTGATCGCCCCGCATTGGCCTCGATGTCCCTGGTTCGCGGACCTGGTGGACCTCTCGATGACGGCACCTTGGAGGATCCCGGAGGATCGGGTCTCGCTCACTCAGGGGGGCATTCTGCACCCAGAACCACAATGGCTGCAGTTGGCCGCCTGGAGGTTGAGCGGGAGATCCTGAGGAGGGACCGTCTGTCATCTGAGGTAATAGATATGATCCAAGCCTCCAGACGGATGTCCACCACACGGATTTATGACTCCACATGGGTGGCCTTCTCCCGCTGGTGTCAGGGAAGGGCCATAGATCCCACTCAAGCTTCCTTCCAACCGGTTTTGGAATTCCTGCAGGAGGGGCTTAAAAAAGGGTTGTCCCCCAACACTCTCCGTAGACAGGTTGCGGCCCTGTCTACTGTCTTACCTGGGGAGGGAGGTCTACCTCTCAGTCACCATCCCAGAGTTAAGGGTTTCTTAAGGGGTGCGGCTAACCTCTGTCCTCCTGTCGTGCACAGCTACCCATCGTGGGATCTCCCCTTGGTCCTGCAGGTGCTCACAGCTGACCCCTTCGAGCCCCTCAGGTCTATTAGCCTCCGCCTTCTCACCCTCAAGGTTCTCTTTCTGGTGGCTATAACCTCCGCCAGACGTATTTCGGAATTGGCTGCCCTGTCCGTGCGGGAAGACCTTTGCATCTTTCATCAGGACAGGGTCGTCCTGCGGTTGGACCCCTCCTTTCTGCCCAAGGTCAACTCCTGGTTCCACCGGGCCCAGGAGGTTATTTTGCAAGACTTCTGTCCCGGGGCTTCGCACCCCCGGGAGAGAAGTTGGCATACCTTGGACGTTAGGAGGGCCCTCCGCAAGTACATCAAACGCACCAATCCTTTCAGGCAGTCGGAGGCGCTCTTTGTTTCCTTCCTGCCGTCCACCTTGGGGAGGAAGGTGTCGTCCGCTACCATAGGACGCTGGCTAAAGGCTTGCATTACGACCGCTTATAATCTGCGGGCTGTTCCGGTTCCCGGTCACGTTACAGCCCATTCCACTAGGAGCGCTGCCACCTCAGCGGCCTGGTCCACCCAGGCCTATATCCTGGACATTTGTAGGGCTGCCACCTGGTCTTCTCCTTCGCCCTTCGTTCACCATTATAAGATTGATCAGTATGCTTCCGCTGAAGCGTCCTTCGGACGGAGGGTCCTGCAAAGTGTAGTTACCACCCCTGCCACCATGGGCCCTTCAGTTCCCCACCCCCTGGGGACTCAGCTTGGGTATGTCCCACACGTGACTACTGCTACCATGTGGACCGGAAAATGAACGTTGGTTCCTACCTGATACGTTCCTTTTCGGTCCTTGGTAGGAGTAGTCACTCCCGCCCGTTGTACAGGTCTGGGCCCAGTTCCGGGGTGGTGACTTCTCTTTTTCAGGTACTTTCCTTGGTCTTCTTCATTGCAAAAACTGGACTTCTCAGGCGAGCGAAGGGGAGTGGCCAGCCAAAATTGAAACAATCTCATTCTCCAGGCAGATGGAAGAGTAACCCACACGTGACTACTCCTACCAAGGACCGAAAAGGAACGTATCAGGTAGGAACCAACGTTCATTATCTACATATTGCCATGTCTGGGATCTTCTTTCTTTGGGTAATAATGACCAAAAGATTCTGTGAGTGATTGTAAGTGCTGTTGAACAATGGTTATCACCTGCCAATTGACATCATTCTCTCTCATATATTCATCAAAATTTGAAAACATCTGCAGATCTTCTTCAGCCAATCGCGTTTGCCACAGTAATATTTTCTTTTGAAAAGCATCCATTTTACCTCGTCGTGTGAACACGTCCTTAAGTTGTCCTTGCAAAGATATGTTTAGTTCATTTAACAGCGAAAAAATATCTGCCAGGTATGCAAGCTTGGCTACCCACTCATCATCGGACAAGAGTTCTTGAAATTTTGGATTATTTTGCTGGTAGAAAAATAATTTGACTTCTTCATGCAGGGCGAACAGTCGGATTAGTATTTTGCCCCTTGACAGCCATCTCACCTCAGCGTGCAGAAGAAGGTGAGTATACTCGGAACCCATTTCTTCACAAAGTGCCTCAAACTTGAGCACTTTGTGTCGAATTTCATTTACAATTTTAATAACATCTGATAATACTTTGTGTAGTTCTGGGCACATTTTTTTTCGCCGCAAGTTGCTCACGATGTATAATGCAGTGTGTAGACAAAATGTCTGGGTGACCAACATTTTTCACCTTTGCAACAATTCCTGAAAGATGTCCAGTCATGTTTGCGGCACTGTCTGTACATATCCCAATACATTTTTTCCATTCAATTCCATGTTCCAGGAAATATCTATTCAGTGCTTCAAAAATCTCAGAGCTAGTTGTTCTACACGGCAAGTTGAGCGAACAAAGTAGTTCTTCCTGTAACTCTCCTTCACACTCAATCCTCACAAAACAAAGGAGAAGTGCCTTGTTACTTATGTCTGTTGATTCATCAAGTTGAATTGCATAAAATGGTGAATTTTTCACCATTTTTATAACTTGATTTTCAAGATCTTCAGCCATGTCTTCAATTCTGTGCTTGCAATATCTTCAGCCATGTCTTCAATTCTGCGCTTGACAGTGGTAGCGGACATAGGAATTGTTTTCAGTTTCTGGACAGCCTGTTTTCCCAAAACCTCTTCACAGGCTTGTAACATGCAAGGCTTAATTAATTCTTCTCCAATCGTATATGGCTTTTTATTTTTTGCAATCTGAAGTGCTGTCAGAAAAGAAGCCTTTAATAAGGACTTATCTTCAAGTGTCATTTTTGTTAAAGCACTTACTTGCTTTTGCATATTTTCACGCATTCTTTGAAAATATTCAAGTGATTTGTTAGCCAAATCCGGGTGTTTTGAGTGCAAGTATCTTCTGAGTTTCGAAGGTTTCAGGCCATCATTGGATAAACTCTCAGAACACACAACATAAAGCGGCCGTGGATCCAGTTCACTACCAGGTTCTTGAATAAATCCAAATTTCAAGTAGTTCAAATCATATCTTCTTGATACTTTGATTTTTTTTCTTCTTTCCGTCTCCCGTTTGAATGTTCTTCCTAATGGTGCCTGATGAGGACTGTGGAGGCTCTGATTCATTGATCAGCTCACAATTAAGCGAAGTACACATATTGTTATTGCTACTATTACATTAGTAACATTATCTTTTGTATTACTAAAGAAATGCAAAATATTCCTTTGCTTTTTTTCACTCATCATGGAAACCATTCGAATCTAAAACCAAACAAGAAAATCAACCTAGCTTGACGCTGGGGTGCTGTGTGTCTGGACCAGGCACTTTCTCTCGGCCTCTGGGTGGGAAGCCCGAGAGAAAACACCAGCTCCAGGCACACAGCCTGGAAACCTCTTTTGTGTTCCTTCTCTCAAGAAGCTTGGTCAATCTGAGTGAAGGAAAATGAAGACGGGCAGACTGACGGTGGCTTGCTGACATTGGTGGGAAAGTCGGTCCCATGACTGTAGTAGTCACAGGACTGGCCCGTTGGTCATCCCGAAACAGCTTCTCCACCCGGGTGCACCGGCCTGCAGGGGAGCTGCCTGCTCCCCGGCAGGCGAGTGCACCCGGGTGGAGGAGCTGCTCTGGGATGACCAACGGGCCAGTCCTGTGAGTGTGACTACTACAGCTCTGGAATATGAGCTGGCCAAAGTTTCCCTCACCGCTTCAGCGAGCGCTCAGGAGATGAGAGTTTGCAGGGGGCCGATCTAGCATCCACAATGGACAGCAAACTCTGGCTGCCCCCCGGACCGGATGCCGTTTACCGCTCCAAGTCCCAAGCGGCAGGAGACGAGGGCTGCCTTGCGCCACCTGCTGGTGCAAATATACCGAGGCGGAATGCTGATGCCGCACTACAGCAGAGAGAAGGAGCCGGAGTTTGCGGAGTTTCCAGGCTGTGTGAGAGATGTAGGCCCGAAAGGTGGCTGAACCTCCCCCCCAGAACTCGCCGCATTCAGCTGAGCGCAGCGAGTTCTTGGTTTTACCTTCCAGTTCCAGCTCGTATGGCTTGCACCGCTCTACTCAAGGTGAGGTTTGCGCTCGGCCTTAAGAGTGGGGCTGGCGTGGGGGTGGGGTGATGTGGGCAGTGCAGCCTTGTGTTCCAGTGCGCGGGCTGGATTAATTGCTCTCGGCCATATCTGGCCCAGGGGCCGTAGCTTGAGGATGAGTGCAATATAAAAAATGCAAAAATACAAAGATTTCTCCGCGGACCACCACTGTCTAGTGAACCATGAAGCATGGACTCCTCTGTTGCTGTTCATCCCTTTCTTAAAGAATCATCTCTGCTATCCCTAAATACAGATTTGCTAACCACATCATGACAAATCCTCTCCTCCATCTATGTTTTGCTTAACCCTTTTAACCATGCAGAACAACTGAAAGCTTGCTTGCTATTCTACATTTGGATTGGTCCTAATAAAACTATTTCTTGAGTTTTATGAAGAAATAAAAAATATTATAAATCAGTATATAATCTCTTTCTCTCCCTTTCTCCATTCTTTCTGCCACCCTCTTTATACACACATCTTTCAATTTTCCAGTAGGAAGCCAAAGATCTATGTGCTGTGATTGTAAACAGATATTTACTGAAATTTGAATTGGAATCCAATGCAACCAGGGGGGCGGGGAACCTTATTTAGTCAAAGCTACATTAATGTCCTTTTATAAAACATCAATAGCAATATTGCATTATGGTGAAAAGGAATAATTTACACATTAGCAATACTTCAAAGAGAAAATAATAATACTTTAGCTGTAATGCAGTCAGATTTTCAAAGAGAATTCCACATACGTTGTGCATTAGGAGAGAAGAAAGAGATTTCCTTATGACAAGATATATTGTAAACATCTTGCCATAAAAGATTTCCTCTCTAGCCTGTAACTGTTTATTCTGTTCCTTCTATTGCCTTTTCCTCAGCACAGTGCATGGTGATGATGGCTATTTAGTACTGCTCAAGTTTGAATCATTGGTTTTCCTAGTCTCTCAAGCTCTTTCTGCCTCCAAGGAGCTGACATTCTCACTGCCAGATACAAAAGCCGATATATATTAAAAGGGATCTTGCCAGCACCTTTAGAACAAGTGGCTGAAATTGTTTCTGAGAGTACTTATTTGTGCACAGATATATTAATACTTACATGGTGGTAACATCTAAAAGGTCATTGTGCTGGATTTTCACTGTACGTTCAATGGAAACTCAGTTATATTTAGTCAGTTTATTTTTCCATGGCTGTGATTGAAAAATTGATGCCCTTGTTAATTTGATTATTGTATGGTTTGGATCATGTTCACAAGTTCACTCAATGAATGAAAACTGGTTTGAATCAGTACATCTCCTGTGCATAGCTACATTTTGCCCTCAAGAATTTGCAAAGCAGTTAGCGGATTTCTAGTAATTTAGACATAAGTGAATATTTTTAAATATGCAAGTCACTGCAATTATTGGCTTGCAATGACTTAGCGTGTTTCCAACCAGGATGGATCGATGATATCAGCAAATATTATTGGCCCAGCTGGCAAAGGAAAGCTCAGGGACCGTATTGGTTGGAAACATGCGGAAGAGACCTTAATCCTGCAGTGAATAGACAATGGCTAGAATGAAAGTGCAGGCAATCAAATGACATTCCTGTGGAAACAACAGAATATTATTGTGATTTTAAAGTTTTGATTAATTGATTAAGATCCAGCTTGTAGCTAACATTGCTACAATAAATAATATTGCTGTGATCAAAGTTCAAACACACGTTAATTGAAAACACACCATATACCTTTTACACACTAAGTCATTAACACTATTTTGCATAGTCATTCCAGTGTAGAAAAGCACTCCTGGTCACAGTTGCTAATTCCTTAGTCACCTCCTGAGTGGACTACTGCAATGCACTCTACATGGGGCTGTCCCTGAAAATCCTCCAGAAGGTACACTTGGTAAAGAATCCAATAATGATGGAAGTTATGAATGCATCTCAGTGTCCACCGGTTACATTGTGAGTCGCATTGGTGTCTAGTGTACTTCAAGATACAGGTATCATCTATAAAGCCTTTCATGTTCTAGGGCCAGGTAATTTGCAGGACCAACTCTTCCCTGATGTTTCTTAACATCCTATTAGGTCTAGCAGGAGAGACATGCAAGGAATTCTGTTGCCAGGGTAGAAATACAGGTAAAATATATAAATACGGTGATCTAAAATTTAAAAAAAAATCAAAATCAAAATTTCACAGCATGGCATAGAAAGTTCTTTAACAGGAGCAGATATTTCTTATTCCAGGTTATCACATTCTGATATCTATCCAGAATATTATAACTGAGTTCTTCAATAACAGGTGAATTTGCACAATCTCATATATGAGAGCCAATTTGGTCTAGTGGTTAAGGCACCAGGCTAGAAGGCGAGAATGGGAATTCAAATCTGCTTTAGCCATGAAAGCCAACCCAACCAACTTCACAAGATTGTTGTTGTGAGGAAAATAAGAAAATGAAGATGTATTGGATACATTTGTCACCTTAAGTTATTTGTAAAAACAATAAAGGTGGGATACAAATAAATCAATATCATTTGTTATATATCACCTCCATCACAGTTGCAAATCAACATATAGGTAGTACTCAGGTTATGGCCACCCATTAAGATACCATAGATTTCATACTCCGTAGTGCCCACCCATAGCTCTCATCCATTGATATGCTTGCCTGGGATGTGGTTTCAGCATCTGTTCCTAGATCATGGTCATGTGAGGTCCACACTTAGGAACCTACAAAGTCATCACTGAACAATCACACCAGGATTGGCTCTCATATATGAGATTGTGCAAACATTATGCATATATGAGATTGTGCAAATTCACAGTGCTATTGTTTTTACTGATTATTTAATTCTTTATCAATGACTTAACAGTCCCTTATTTTTATTTTGCACCATGTAGCTTTGAAAACAGACTTGAGAGAGAGAGAGAGAGAGAGAGAGAGAATGCTAAGTACCCCAGCAGATAATTAAAATTCTAGCACCTGAAGATATTCTGCAGCAGATTACAAAGACACAACATTCAGGGCTGCTCCCATTATCCTCATTATAAGCTATTACCTTTTTGTACTCAAGCTAAAGAATGGTCATTTTATTTCCCCTGTCCAAAAAAAAAACCCAACGGTTAAGCCTATGAGCACATGTTCCTTTGATTATATGATGAAATGTATAATGGATGCCATGAAGTTACTCCTGTATTTTCCTGTCACCTCATATCTCCAGCACACCCTGGCACTAACATTAAATGCCATGACCCCCAGCCATTTCACGTGCCTTCAACTAACATTATAGTCCTTTGAACATTATTTACAGAATGGGAAACGATTGTCAGTACAGAGAAGATTTGTGAGTTCCCCTCCCACTTTGAACATTAATCAGCATAAAACTTCCTCTTTTAGAAGTGACACATCTTTGATTTGGTTTACTGATAACAATCTCAAGTAGTTATTTGGCTGAAAAGTCCAAATAAACTCAACACAATAGCCTGTCAATGGTTTCAAGATAGTTTCATAGAAGAGCCAGGTTTTGGTTTGTCTGCAAGAAAAGCATGATATGCATTATATGTTAGATCTAAACCAGTGTGCTTCCCTCTTCTGTCCTGGATTGGCTAAGCATTCTATCAATCAAATGCCCCACTTTCCCATGGACTGGTGTTTAGCCATCATGATCCTGATTCATAAAAATATAGTATATTCAAGCAATTTTAATCAATGTACAATATAGTATTCCTTAGAAAATTCTATCACAATAGTCATCATCAAGTCTGTTATATTGCTTTCAGGTCAATTCTTACCAGAGATGTACATGAAACAACAATAAAAACATCACTGAATCCCACAAGTTTCTGCCAAACCACTTTGGATCCACCACAGTTACAGAAACAAAACCTGAAGTGTTTTCATTGCTTTTGGTTTGGTCAAAATGAAATTCAGAAGGTCCCCACTGTATTTTACAGCAAGGCTGATATACAGTATATTGTCCCCTCTCTTCCTCCTCCCCATGGCCTGCAAGTTAGCCCACCTATTTCCTGCTTTCCCAGAATCTTCCCTCCCTCCCTCCCTCCCTCCCTCCCTTCCTTCCTTCCTTCCTTCGCCACCATATGTTGCCTAGATATGTGGGGAACCTATGTAGCAATTTGCCCTCACCAATTTTTCCAGTACCTCCCCACCTCCACTCTTTCAGCTGCCAAAGTCCCAACATGTCATATCCCACCGATTTTGTGTTTTTTCTAGAACAGATCACCAAATCATCATTCATAATCTGATCCAATGATAAGCAAATTGGGCTACTTGTTTTAGTTGGTAACGGAAAACATATGATGTTATCTCTGCTTTATTTCATATACATTCCATCATGCTTTTTTTCTGTACTGTACTGTACTATACTGGTTATAAAGATGATTGATTGATTTCCTCTTAGGCTCATCTGTACCCAAGTCTACTTCTAATTGCTATCATTTGAAATATTTGAAATTGTCCTTCTCTAGAATAATATCAAGAACAAACACAACTACACTGGAATTAAACACATGTCATGTTTAAAATGTTTTTTTTCAGGTAGAACATTAGATGATAAGTGTTAATGATTGACGTTTTCAGTGACAGCTATCACTTGAAATAATCATTTTGTACCAGACAGAAAAGAGAGAAGATCATATTGCCTTAACTTGGTATTTTAACAAGGACAAAACTGCTGTCAAGAAAAATAAAAGCTGATTAATAACCAGGTTAAATCACAGGTTGTTTTATCTGTCTTTTCCAGCTAAGTGTTCTCTTAACACTTGACACAGCCTTGCAGGCAAACTTTGCCTTAGCTTCCTAATCAATAAGAAGAGACACTGAGTGCCATGTTACAAACCTAATTATTTTTTTTCCTGGACATTTGTCTCTAACTAAAAGGCATCTGACAAATAATCTTCCCCGTCCCTTGAGGTTAAAGGAATCCAGTCATTACATGCAAATTGTGTTTATATTGACTGTTTATGCTGCTCTTTGAAACCTTTAGGCATTTAAGCAACTGAACACCCAGCTGTAAATACCATCTTCCAGGCACTGTGGAAGATCAGAATGATGTTCAACAGAGATCTCAGTTTCAAATGTGATTACACTCTGCTTTGCATGTTGACCCACGTTTAAGTATAAATAAATAGCAATGAACTGTATTGGTTACATCCGTGGGCCCTCATCTGGGTTCACTTGTCAGGCACGTAGCTAACAAGGTATAGGTCAAGTTAAGGCAAGGAAACAAGCACTTGTTCCCCTCTGGGCCCTGCACTCTGAAGAGAAAATATCACATCTTCCCTTTGGCACAATACTCAGCAGGAGCATGGAAGGTAGAAAGCAGACTTTCTAAAAAATGCACAGAAAGTGCAATGGAAGCTTAAAATTGAATTGATTTATTATGACATGAACTTTCACACAGAAGGAGCAACTTAGTCATAGGCCCAGAATGGTTGAGAAATGAATGCATACAGGTCCGTCTAGATTTAAGGAATAGAGATGGATAAACAAAGACCCCAAAGTTTAAAGCTAAAGATCACTGGAAACAGCAGAAGGCTCAAGAAGAAGTGGCTTGGATCTCTGAGCTGGGATTTGCAAAGTCTGGGTCCAACAATAAAAAGGCACCTACTTTCTGAGCCAGTCAACCATGATTTTGGAAGACAAAGTATGGCCTCTGTTCATGATCTTAAATACTCAAGTAAGCTCATACTGGAGAAAGTAATCTATAAATGGTTTCTTTCTTGTACATAATATTGGTTTTCTTTTCATCCCCAATGAGAATAAATCAGCCTATAGCAAAACCCCCAACTCAACTCGCCCAGAATCAAGCATTCATTGTTTCCCAGTCACCTTTGGGAAGATTGATTGGAATGTTTATTAGGGCTGTGCCAGGGGTGAAATGCTACCGGTTCGGCCCAGTCCGAGCGTACCGGTAGCGGCGGCCGCCGGTGGTTCGGAGAACTGGTAGTGGCGGCAGCGCGAGGCTCCACCCACCTGCCCGGACGTCGTCATTTTCATGTTTTTAACCCTGTACGCATGCGCAAAGCGCACGCTTCCGAACTGGTAGGGAAGGTAAGTAGATTTCACCGCTGGGCTGTGCAGCATATTGAACTGAATTAAAACAAGTGTTTTATAATGTATAGAGGCACAAATGTAACACTTGTCTGTAACACTTTAAATTGCCTGTGTTTTGCCATGGGGTCCTGTGGCTACTCTGTATAACTATCTCATGATTTTGAGATTTTGAGATGCTCTGAAAAGCTCCATAAAGATGCTATATTCATGCCCCCAGAATAGGAAGCATTGCACAGCCATATACTTATTATATTAAATCATTATTTCTTTGGTTATTCAAAAGCTAATATAATTCTATAATCTAGGAAAATGCATGCATTCGTTCTGCACTGCAGGACAGTAATGTGTGGCCTCCCGCTGTGGGAGTCCATAGGGAAGGCCAATGATGAAAGGAACATCAGAACAACTAAACACAAGTCCTGCCTTTTTGAATATGACATTCATATATAAGGGACAGGACGTGCATCACAACTTTTCCACCTGATCATCAGCATTTTGACAAAGCTATTGGATTCTGCAGGTGCATCTATCTCCAGTTGTGGGTGGCAACTCCCATCATCCCTTATTGCTCCTGTTGACTAGGGCTGATGTGAATTAGAATTCAGTAACATCTGGAAAAACCGCATATTCCCTATCCTTGCTGTACTGTAAGCAGTGAAATCAAGAAAAATTCCATGTGTTGTCTCCTTTTGGGTTGCGTGTGCATGCGTATTCATCACGGCAATCTGTTTTGACATGGTACTTTGACCCTTTCACTTCAAATACCTCCTATACATTTTGAATAGAAATAAAAAATTTGTTCTGGGAGTAAAAGGAACTGTAAGAAGCTGATTCATGAACAGACACGTGCGAGGTGATATTCTAATAAAGCAGAAATGTCTGTGTTCTGTTGTATTCATCAATGTTTCTGCAGTGCCCTGAAGGACAATAAATTAGTGCTAATGGAACATTGTCCTCGGCATGTACTAGTAATTTCCCCTGTCCAGACAGTTTTAGATTACATTTAAATTGGTTTTAGGAAATCCTAAACATGTTTCCCAAAAGTAAAAGGGAAGCTGTTTAGGACAAGCAGCAGCTGTTTAGAGAGGTAGACAAGGAGAAGGTGGGCCACAGTATTCCATTTATTTATACATCCTTTACAAAGAGTCTGAATAGTGATCAATCCAATGATCCAGATTTTGAAAGGCTAGTAATTTAGTGCCAAAAACAAGAATTAGAAAATGGGGAGGGGGGGGAGTAGAACCATTAATAATAGGTTAAATCAGTAGAGTGCAGCATTATTTAAAATTGAAATTGAAAATTATTAATAGGTTAATAACAGTCCTCTGAATTTAGTGGGACATAGTAATTCTTCATTGGACTGAAAGAACATGATGAAACTTCATATCTGCCATCATAGCTTCTTCCTGAAACACAAATGATAACTGTCTCTTTGTGTGGGTGTGAGTGTGCCGAGTCTGGTGAATTTTGATAAAACAATATCTTTTACATCACGGATGCACAGTTTAGCCAGTGGTCTCACTACTGCAGCTGAATGAAGCCTAATGTGGTTTGCCATTTTAAATTCTTAAGTGTTTCTGAGAGTAAATAGCATTTTAGCTTTGGCTGCAATGCATTGCTAACGAAGAAAGAAACCAAGACATTAAAAAACAGGGTTTAATTTGGATCAGAGATGAGCTCCAGAACCAGTTTTTATCATGTGAATATAAATAAAAAGAGACTTTTAGTAAGTACATCAATGATTTCTCTCACTGTTAAGAAAGTATAGTACTTAACACAGCCAAGTGGTAAGGCTGAGGATTGAGCAAGGAAAAAAAAGAGATGTTTCCTAAGATGTTTCCTCAGAAGCTTCAGCTTCTCCAGTTCCAGGAAACTGAATATTACCAAGTCCATTTAGTTGTTGGGAAGATTCATATGATATTTTAATGTAATAAACATGTAGTACCTCTACTTCCCCATCCTCTATAAAGATGAAAGACGGCCCAGGAGTTCAGCTAAGGAAGCTAAACTCATAATAAGAACTACACTTATGGTCAAGACATCTTGGACTATCATCTGCTTGAACCTTGGCCCCTGAAAGACTACCAGAAAACTGTAATTGCTACAAAATGTAGCCTTTTGCATGCTGATTGGGGCAGGACTCACAATATAGTCCAACATTTGTATTGTGAGAACTGCATCAGCTACCAGTAGGTTTGTGGGTACAATTCAAAATGCTGCTTTATACAGCCCTTGTAGGACTTGGTGTCAATGTACAGTTGGGACCCCAAATTGAATCTTCCTGGTTCTTCAGGCCACACAGGTGGACATGCTATAGATTCCTTCACCCTGGGAAGGCTGAAGGGAGGAGCTGTGAATCAGATCTTCTGGAATAATATCTTTTCTCTGGAGTTTCAGTCACCCTTATGCCTGTTATAGTCAGGAAGCCAGTCAAGTTGTGGCTCTTCCACCAAGCTTCTATGACATTTTACATCTCAGTTTGCATTTCAATACTGCTAGATTTTTATGGATTTTATTCTAATTATGCTTAATTATGCTTTTAAAACAGCAGTTTCAAGGGTTTAAGATTTTATGATTTATTGTGAATGAACTAAAGGGGGGAAAAGATACAAATGAAAAAAAATGAAAAGACAGGATTCAAATGGTAGGAAGGGAACGAGTTTTTAGACTGTAGTAGGAATTGAGGTTAAATGGGGGCCTATTTCTATTTTAGACATAAAAGATTATGTAAATTGCATTGAAACTCAAAATATCTATAATCATATAAACATTTTCCCAGCCATAACTGGGATCTTTTGCATAGATTTACCAAAGGCAGGTAGATAATGAAATCTGAAATAGAAATAACAGCAGAAGCACTTAATGTTCAGCACTAAAATCAGCAGAACTTACTGAAAAACCTACTGGATGCAGTTACCTGATTATTTTTTGTTAATTTCATTGGGTGCTGCTCTTGCAATCAAGCAACAGTAATTGACTGGTTTTCCCCATTGCTAGATATGAAATTGTTTATTAGTCACAGACAGGGTATAGGTGTTGTGTTTTGTTTTGTTTCTTAGACCCAACAATAACCGTGTGCGCCAATTCTATGACATTTTGCCTATTTCTTTGTTTTCATTTTTATATTGCTTTCTGTTAGTAAATAAATGATGAAAATCAACAGAACAGGGGAAAAATAACAAATCTTCTCAAAACAGGAAAGTGAGAAAAATGAACTGACCAAAATAATTTTAAAAGACCAGTTGGATTTAAAGTATTAAAAGATGGTACAGTTGTAGAACATACTGTTCTCTCTTTAACAATTTACACTGGCTGATGTCATTACTCAAGTGGAATAATAATACAATTTGATTAATTTATTGTTTGTTTCTCTTTATTATTATGGTGGAAATATCAACATATAAAAGTCTCATTCATTCATTCATTCATTCATTCATTCATTCATTCATTCATTCATTCATTCATTCAATTTCTATAGCTGTCCATCCCAAGCAAGTGAGTTACAGGTATATAAACTGAAAAAACTTGAATGTATCCTAAAGTCTAAAAAAAAAGCTACAGGTAATCCTCGGCTTACAACAGTTCATTTAGTGACCTTTTGAAGTTGCAACGGCACTGGAAAAAGTGACTTATGACCATTTTTCACACTTATGACCTGTTGGAATATTCATGAGCAGGAAGAGTCATGTGGTAACTCAGTCAGCCAAAGTGAGTAAAGTGCTACAGAGTCTGTGCAAAAAAGGAATCATCCCAAGCAAGTGAGTTACAGGTATATAAACTGAAAAAACTTGAATGTATCCTAAAGTCTAAAAAAAAAGCTACAGGTAATCCTCGGCTTACAACAGTTCATTTAGTGACCTTTTGAAGTTGCAACGGCACTGGAAAAAGTGACTTATGACCATTTTTCACACTTATGACCTGTTGGAATATTCATGAGCAGGAAGAGTCATGTGGTAACTCAGTCAGCCAATGTGAGTAAAGTGCTACTGAGTCTGTGCAAAAAGGAATTAAGCCAGGAGCTGGACGTGTTTTCCAGTCTCGGGTCTGTCTCTGTATCTCTCTGTGTGAAGACTTCATTATGCTATGTTGCTGTAAAGAAGAATATATGATACTGTAAATATTTTGATATGATTATAAAGAAGTTATTTGATTCAGCAAAATGCAGTCAACTGTGAGAGCTTCTGATTTATTTTTCTACAACAGAGAAAAAAAATTCTCTAACATTAACCTTCAAAATATTTTGTCTACGTAGCATCTCTCAGCTTCCTAGCATTAAGGAATGTGTACAAGAGAGAGATGGGGGGAAAGTTCTTATAA
>QLTV01001030.1:5099599-5119923 GCA_003457575.1 Thermophis baileyi
GTACACAAGATCATCTACCTTAACGTCCTACCTGTTAATGACTACTTTAATTTTAACAGCAATAACACTAGGGCTATCAATAGATACAAACTAAATGTAATCTGCTCTAATCTTGATTGCAGAAAATACGACTTCTGCAATAGAGTAGTAAATGTCTGGAACACTTTACCTGATCCTGTTGTTAGTTTCTCTAACCCCCATACCTTTTACCTTAAACTGTCTACCGTGGACCTTACACGTTTCTTAAGAGGTCCCTAAGGGGGCAGTGCATAAGTGCACCAGTGTGCCTACTGTCCCTGTCCTACTGTACCTATTTGTATGTACTCATTTTATGTGTTTATGGCTATATTTTGCTTCTTTATATCCATTTATTTGTGCCATTTTTTCATGTGTCCTATTTCCTTGCACTTGTTGACAAATAAATAAATAAATAAATAAATAAAATGAGGCACAATTCATAATGCGTAAGGCACCTTTAATAGGAAAGAATATCTGTAGCTCAGGGTTGAACTGTGGGGTGCTTGGTGCTGTCTGAAGTTGTCTGTTTGCTTGCAGACATTTCATTACCCAAGCTAAGTAACATCTTCAATGTGAGGGGAAAAAAATCACTTTCTTGCATAAAATACACCTACTTTGCCTCAGATGTCATTCAACTACTATAGCAGGGGTCCCTAACCCCAGGCCATGGACCAGCTGGAGGTAAGAGGTGGGCAAGTGAGTGAAACTGAAACCAACCCCCTCCCCAGTCCATGGAAGAATGGTCTTCCACAAAACTGGTCCCTGGTGCCAAAAATGTTGTGGGGGGGGGCATTGTAGTATAACTATCACCTCTGAGCATTCTAAAGGTAGCTTCAAGTGGCTGATAGTTGCTTAATTTTTACTATCCTGCCCTTACCATATCTGAATGACAAGATGGCAGCAAAGAAACATAGAAAACACCTTATCTCATTGCTGCCATCTATTTACTTGGCAATCCCTAATAGAATTCACAATTACAATCCTGAAGATTGTACAATCCTGAAGAAAAGAAAACATGACAGTAGTATGAGAAACAGAAGTATTTTTTCTGACCCATAGAGGACAGAAAGAACAGACAGATGTGGGAGATAAAGTCCAATGGAAAGGGGTGAGTGTGTGGCAAGAAGAGGAAAGTGATACGTGCAATGCCAGGAATGGGCATGGATTCACTTCTGAAGGAAAGGTTGCCCAATACTTCTCACTTCTATCAACATTGCTGATGTTTAGTTTCCACAAGTCACTTTTAAAAGTCTGATTGACAGTTTGACATTGTTGTTATTTTTCCATTACACATGAAAGGAGGTAAAGACTTTTAGTATATGTTCAATATCCTTCTCTGACCAAAGAACTCTTCTGACAAGTCATAGATACAGAAGATGTTTAGGTCAGTTTTCAGATCTCTCTTGAAAAATAAAAATATATTTTTTTCATACTCATGTAATGTACGTAGGGTATCTAAGACCATAATTTCCATGTATCTTTCAAATTCCTTGATTCTGTGTATGATAACAAATAATGACCTTTTTAAATATGCCAGATTTAGCTTCCTCGGACTAGGGATAAAAGCTTAAAAAGGAATAGGGAAAGCTTAAAAGCTGCTTTCATTGTCTACATTTAAAATTTGTATTAGCATAAAGTTTCTGCTTGTAAGGGACAAAGGCAAACTCACAAAGGCTAAATTAGAGATAAAAGAAATAATTTGCAAACCTTATATCAAGCCATCTCTTTGTTCCTCTGACAAAATTCGCTTTAAAGTTTGAATGAGAACACAGAATCATTTCAACATCTGTAGCAGCCATTAAATTGTATGTCCCTAGAGCTATTTCAAAGCACAAGTTTTCAAAGAGGGGCAGATGCATCTCTTAATGATGTTAGTGACCCAGTTTGTGTTCTCTTCTAACCTACGTAAAGATAGAATGACATATTCTTTAGGAAGATACATGATGAAAAATACCATTTAAATCTTGCTGCTTACTTTCATTCATGGATTATGATAACTATACTTTCATGCCAGATTATGGGTTGAGAAATTTTAGAATAAAATCAGATATATCAGAACTTGCCGATAGACGTTAAAAATTGCCTTTCCATGAAGACCTCCAATATTTCTGTCTCCCAATCTCCATTCTCACCAGTTGCTTTCCCTTTTTTTTTTTTTAAAGAAAAAAATATTTTCATCTGGGAATCAAGGTGCCGAAAAGATTGTTTCCTTCTAGACCAGGGTTGGGAAACTATATGGTCCTTTTATGACTTGTGGACTTCAACTCCCAGAATTCCTGAGCCAGCCATAGCTCAGGAATTCTGAGAGTTGAAGTCAAGTCATAAAGTGGCCATAGTTCCCCACCTCTGTTCTAAACAGTATACGTTTACCCCAAATTCTGAGCTGATTTTCTGTAATTGTCTTCTTAATGTCCCTCTCTAATAAAGCAAAATGGGAGACTAAATGAAAGTAAGGGTCTCTCTAATTCTGGCTGCAGAATGCTTTTCTTATCGATGTCTATTTTACTGGGTTTTCAGCACAATAGTAGATACAATTTTGTACTTTGCAAGCATTTAAGAATTAGGTTGTTTTTATTCTCTACCTGTTGCATTTTCCTGCTTTTATTCTTTGATATTGTGTGTTCTCTACTTCTGGCTTTAGTTTAGGCTGCTTTGTTATCATTTTATTCTGCTTTTACATTTTTTTAAATACTGGGCCAAAATCTATCTCCTGATTTCCTGAAAATAAGGAGAGGCTTCAATATTTGAATCAATGTTCAGGCTGATTTCTATTTCTGTTCACAGTGGATTTGAACTTATTTTATTATTTGATATTGGTCACTGACTCTGATGTCATAATTGTTTCTGTTACACATCTCTTCCTTGTTTGTCAACTAGACCCGTGAAAAGGCTCAAATGGGCCTATAGCTTCAACTAAGACTTCAGAGAAGTGTTCCTTAGATGATGCTGGTGTGCAGGTACAGAAAAAAAAATTCTACCTAAGTAATACAGTCAAGCGAACAGCCTACCCTGACACTCATGCTTGGGGTACATCACAATAGAGTTTCACTTTTTTCATGTGAAGAAGACTGTTTCAGGGACTGTAATTAAAGTTTCTCTATGAACAATAGAGTAGAGCTTCAAATACCTATATTGGAAATCTTCTTGAAGGGGTTTGCCTTCCTGGGCCAAAAGAGTTCCCAAAAATGGATCCCTTGGGATACAATGGAAACAAGGTAATTTGGAAAAGTTGCTGATTAGTGAAGAAGTGATTGTGAGGGATAATATTCCTACATCAACAAAGCATCCAGAAGCTGAGTATGGCTGGCATTTCTGTATCAGGGATGAGCAATCTGTGGCTAGAGAGGCTTAACTATGTATCATATTTTTAGCCTTGATTCTAGAGAAGCTGGAAGTTGTAATTCAGCGTATCTGTCATGGCACTGGTTATTTTGTTCTGCCTTTATATAATCTTGGAAGACTTGACTATAGGCTACATTGGATATTTTTCTTCTTTCCCTGCTTCTTGCATTCTGGTTAAGGTGTCAACAATAGCCTGTATATAGAATCTTCTCTTTATTATCATACATTATTTCAAGGACATCATACAGGTGCTGCCACCTGCTGTGAGATACACACATACAAACACAGAGAGAGAGAGAGAGAGATCTCAGTATTTCAGAAGAAAAATAAGCAGCATGTGTTTCTCACCCATGCAAAATCACAGATGTTTTCACCCATTCTTGGTTTTCTTGAGCATTTACAGCAGGAAGAGTTTAATGAGCATAGTAGTATTTAAAGGGGAGGGAAGGCTATTGTCATGCAGTAATTAGGCCTTTGTGTAACAGCTGACATTTTACATGTTTACATCTCAGATTGTCTGGTGCTGCTAAAATCAGCCACCCGATCTGGACAATGCAATATGTGTCACTGGCTTAGGCAAAGTACAAACTAATAAAAATCTTCACAGGGCTTCAACTCGGCAGCCAATAAATCAGGAGATTCACTATTGATTGACAAAGCTTTATCAGAAGATCAAGCATTGTGTCAATCCTATCACTTGTTGACAAAATGTAGGGTGACAGACTTGATTTGAATCCTGGGTTATGATAGGACCACAAAATGGGGAAAATATTTTGGAGTAACACTTGCATCTAAGATCATTTTCTCGTGAAACTAGAAGGCATTGCTAGGTTATTCTCTCTGCTTGTTGAATTTGTCTTAACAAGATCCCAGCTATTGGCTAAATGGTATGTATGTCCTCTGAGAAGTAAATTTAATTAAAGAGCTAAAAAGATATAGTTATGGTATTTTTAAACTAGGCTACGATTTTATGCATATTTACTTGAGCTGAAATCAGTGGAGATTGTTTCCCAGTTATACATGTAGGATTGGATGTTACGATTGCAAATAGAAATACCTCAAAGATTCAGATCAAAGCAATAACTTTCTATTTTAAACAATTAGTCTTTAAGTCAGTGAGATTTACCTCTGAGTAGAAATTAATTTTAATGTACATCATACCAACTATTAAATTAGACAGATGAGTTGGATAAATATAGCTAAGCTGTGGTTGGTTGGTTGGTTGGTTGGTTGATTAAATATGTATGGCTGCTCATCTTTTTTTTAAAAAAGAAAACCTGATATGGTGCTATAAATCCAGTGACTTAGAATATAATCGCTCTTGACATCTATTCAGAATGTCATCTTGCCTCTATCTTATACTCTTTTCCAAATTTCCCAATCTTTTCCTTATTTTTATTGTTATAACTTGAACATATTCTAAACTAAACCAGTATATTCATAATTTCCATTGCATATTTTCCATAATGCACTAACATCAACCCCGTAGATAAATTTACAAATGTTGGGAACAATAGAGCGAAAGCTATCATTACTGTCTTTGGCAATGTTTGAAAATGAGGGAACTAGCTTTGCTTTCTTGCTTCCCTGGATTGCCATGACCAATCATTTTGTGTGTGTGTGTGTGTGTGTGTGTGTGTGTGTGTGTGTGTGTGTGTATCTCAGTATCTTCAGTAATTAAAGAGCCTTTGAAAATTAAAATGTGCATTTTGTATTCTAAAGAGAACAACTATTTTATCATAAAAATGATAAAATAAGAATTCTGAAACCAAAGGATATGAAATGATGGTTTTCTACTACAGAATTCCACCTGGATGTTCTGCTTTTTCTGTTTTCATTGAAGTGGGATTTAAATGTGGAAAGTATATGTTTGATTATTGCCATCTGCTGGTCGATGTTGCTGCAAAACTAAGGTTGGCTGTGCCATCTAGTGGTTTCTTTGGAGACTTTTGGTGGGTTCATCTACTGAATCAATCAGCACCTTAGATCAAGCCCATCTTCCAGGCAAACGATCCAAAGAAGTCTCATGTTGACCACAGGTATGGCAGGAGTTTTCAGCTTTTTGTTTCAAACAGGAAACAGAATCAGATTTATAATGTCATGGTTTGTGAATACAGCAGCCGCATTCTCACAACCTCCCCAATGAAACAGGCATTCACAATATTACTATTCAACTGTGGAATTCTCAGATCATTTACCCAGAATTTATCCCCACAGATCTAACAAAACAAACAAGGAAGGACATTGGAATGTCCTGTCCAAACCCCAGCTATGTGAACACACACAAACACGCAAGCAAACTTGTGCCAATCCTGAAACACAAGAGATAGCTATGTCTAGTACATGGCAAAGGTTTCAAAGAGGGGTGTGTGTGTGTGTGTGTGTGTGTGTAAAATCAATTAAGTTAAATACACGTTCCATGCCAGCTTTCTTCTAGGACACTCAGTAGAAAAGTCAGCAGGAAGTTAGAAGTCACTTCCACTCCCACTACTTCTTTGCCCAGCCTTGACCATTCTGTTTCTCATTTTAGGTAAGGAAATATATCTGAAATGATGACCCAATTGTGTAGTTCCAAATAAAATCTTATTTCAGTTAAATATGCTGCTTATTACCTCATTGGAGTCACAGACAGGTATTGGAGAAAGAGCTTTTGGCCCCTGCGCTGGTATATTGCCCTCTTCCTTCTCAGTTCTCTATATTCATTTTTTCAAAAAGTAAAGAGGCAAGTGAAAGCTAGCCTATTTGTGGAGGCTGAGAGCATATGCACATTATATCCTTAAGCTGCTCTTCTCTTTTGCTGATGCCAGCTTAATCTCTAAGCCTGCTTTAAAAACTCCTTTCCAGACTTAGAATCTTTCTCAGTGACTTGCCTAGGGTTCATTCTGGACTACAGGCTACCATGGCCCCCAGTAGACCACTCCCCTGTTGCTCTGCCCCTCCTAACCTACCATTCCAGAAAAGCAATTGCTAATTGCTCTCATTTCTACAGACAGCTCATATTTGAGATACTTAATTTTATATGTATGTATGTTTATGAAAGCTTTTGCAACCAATTACAAAAGTGAGAAAACAATAAATACAACACCACAGTACTTACATTAAAAAAGTAGGTAACTCAAGAAAAAGAAAACAGCAATTAAAAACATAGCAAATCTCCCATGATTTCCCCAGATTTCAAGCCGGTATTCTACATGTCATTCAAGAGTTATAACTACTGTACTATTGAGATTCCTATGTCACAACAGTTTCTGCAGCAGAAATTAGAAAGTTAAATGTTTCTAATAATTAAGTTGCTGCTGTTGATTCAAGTGAAGGCATGTTCTTTCCTCTGTGCAGAAGCCAAAGAAAGTGTAAGGGGCTGCCTAGAAGAAAGTAAAGTATTGTTGGAAGAAAAATCCAGTCCGGTTCCAAGTCGGGTTCCAAGCCGGGAGAAAAATGCTGGAAATAAAATGGAGGCTGGCTACAAGGAAAGAAGGTCTCTGTTTATTTGGATGCCAGAAACTTCAGTGACAGCAGCATGTTTCTGGGGTGGCTGACCAATTGGCGGGGTGAGTGGGTGGATTTTTATAGGATTCTGGGGTTTGGTGATTGAGATGCTCCAGGGGGTTGTGCAATGTAGTGAGCCTTGTGTCTTTTGCTTTTCTAATGGTGGTGGGGAATGCCCCCCCCCCCGTGCCCCGTTTTGGCCAGCAAAGTGCTGCAGGAGGCCATCCAGGCCAAAAACAGGGCACGGGGGGCCTCGTGCGGTCCCCCTACACCCCATTTTGGCCAGCAGAGTGCTGCAGGAGGCCGTCCGGGCCAAAAACAGGATGAGGGGCGCGCATGGCCCCCCGCCCCATTTTTGCTGCCAGAGGCACCGCGGGCTGGTCCTTTGTTATTTCCAGGCCAGCCCCGCGGGCCAGATTTCAGCATCCCACGGGCCGGATCCAGCCCGTGGGCCTTGAGTTTGACACCCCTGGTCTAAAAGGTCATATCCTGTTCTTGGAGCTGAGTGGGGAGTGTAGATTTTAGGAGTCTTTGTTTTTTCTACTTTTTTAAAAATCCCATCAGCTCCAGCCTGGGGGAGCTGTGGCTGAAGGCATTTTGTTTGTGGTTAGGCTAGCCTGGATTTCTGTAAATGGATACTGAATGGAATGCTCCAGTTTTCTCAATAGAGACAAAAGTATCTCATTCATAAAACTGAACTGTTGGAAGGACTGCCTGGAATGTTTTCCTGGTAGTGGAGAGAAGTGAATGATTTGATTCTAGGAAAGCCTTCTTTCTGGGGGTGGGGGTGCTGACTTCCTACAGTGTAAAAGCACAAGTTGGAAAACTCTTATTTCAAAACTGCAGTGGGAAAATGCAGGTGAAATTATGATGGGCTGTAGGCAATTACTGCAGAAGAATGGTCATTAATTTTTGCTCTCAGAAATGATTATTGGTCCATTCACATAGGACCACCTGCAAGTGTAGATATACCCTAACCTTTGCTTTTCCAGACAACGTTCATACAATTTGCAATTGGGTGAATGATGGTTTAAAAAGAAGTAGCTGGTGCAGTGACTTCAGTTGAATTGGTTTCATTGTCCAGAGCAAATGGTTAAAATCTCTTCTGCCTTCCCATATCCTGGTTCTCACTAATTGCACAAATGGTATCTGATTATTTGGGGAAGCTTGGGCTCCTAGAATTAGAATTTACAAATCCAAATAACCACTATAGATTATAACAGAGAGTTTTCTTTATCTTTGTTACCATCTAATAACTCTAGTTAAAGCCTCAGATTTATACAATATATTATATAAATATATTTATATTATATAAATATATATAACATACTGCCACATCTTTCTTGTAGAAGAGAATATTTGTAGCTCAGGGTTGAAGTGTGGAGGCTTGGTGCTCTCTGAGCTTGGTTGTAAGCTTGCAGACATTTCATTACCCTTCTAGGTAACACCACCATCAATCTTATTATGCTCTTTAGCAGTATATTGTTTAACTCCGTGTGAATAGTAGCAGCATGTAATACAGCAGAGTATCCAGCTCACGCAGTTGTTTAAAATGAGTAGTTCATTTCATAAGGCACCTGTTTAAAAGTTCCGAGGAGATAAGTAATAGTAAATAGATAAGTAAGTAAACAGAATGCAAAGACCTAAGACCATGATGGCGAACCTATGGCACGCATGCCCAAAGTGGCACATGAAGCCATGTCGCCTGGCACGCACAGCCTTGCCTGTTTGTCTTCCGGGTTTCTGGCGTGCATGCGCGCATGACTATCAGCTGTCCTTTGCGTGCACAGCAGTGCCAAAAACCGGTGTGCACATGCGCGCCAGCCAGCTGATCGTCGGGTGCGCATGTGCGCTAGAACCCAGAAGTTTGGCTTTTCCGGAGCGCGGCCCCGACGAGCGCGCACATGTGCATGCCCGACGTTTCTGCACAACCTTTTTGGCACTTGGTGCCAAAAAACTTCGCCATCACTGACCTAAGACAATATGGTCAAGAGAAATGGGCAACAATCACTATCATTGCCCAGAATTGTCCTTGGAATAGATAACTTCATTTGGCAAAATCAGGATAAATTAGAATTTCATACTGATAAAATAGAAATGATTATGTTATGAATAGAGAATGTCCAAACAAGGCTTCACATGTGCGACATATTTTATGGCAGCCTTCCCAAACTTTGTGCCTCTCTAAATGTAGTAGGATTGTGGCTCCCAAAATTCTTGTTAATGTAATTAGTTAGACTGGGATTCTGAGAATTGTAATCCCCATATAGCTGGCGGCCATCTAGTTGAGGATGTCTGCATTATGGGCAATACCATCATTTTTATGAATCGGGACTCAGGGGCTTACCTCTAAAAATCTGACTTGAAGTCTTCCTGAGATTGCCATGTTCTGCTTGCTCTTGGCTTTGTTTTCTTCTGGGTGTACTAATTAGTTTTGTGGTCACGGTCTTAATAGTGCTATTAGATCTGGATTGCAAAAAATGTAATGTCATGTGTTTTGGCAACATCAATCTGGCAGACTCATATTATAAAACCAGAGAAATCCATTATGTAAACTGTAAAAAAGTCAGTAAAATTTATTATTTTATTTATAAATTATAAAAGCCACATAAAGACTAAAACATGCCTGAGCTTTCTCTATCTCTATTGCCAATTGGATACTGCTGAGGATAAAACTGCACTGATAAAAATCGGTCCACAGAACCACATCATGTTTAATAAATGTGCACCGATGCTTGGTGTTTATTGAATTTAATAAACCAAAATGATACATATGGAAAGGTAAAAGTAAAAAGGCGCATTTAATCCATTAAGAAACTATTTAAAGTACTACTGGCCCAAGGGAAGAGAGATAATAAGATGATATAGATTTGAATTCTTTCCTGGAGGAATTAAAGATTGTATAAAAGTACACAACAGTATGAAGCCAGCTGACTGGATAATCATTGGGTGCTGCTTTGAACATGATCCAAGTAAATTTATCCTAAGACTATTAGCCCTAAAATATATTTAATTAAAGTCTAAAACTGCTAGAAAACAACTGCAATCTTTTGTCTTCTACAAAGACTGCAGAATGCATTAAACTCAACATGTTGAATCCAAAGTATGTTACTTTACTGAGAGCCAATATAGGATAGCACTGAAAGTCTTCGGTATGAATTAAGGAATTCAAGTACCTACATAACCACTGATTGACTTTGACCTATTTTACCTCAAACAGTTGCCCTTGTAGAAATAAACTAAAGTTCTCTGTCTCCTGGGGAAGAGATAGAATATCAATGAGTGAGTGAATGAATAAATAAATAAATGAATGAAATAATGAATTTATGCAAATGTTTATGTATCACCTACCACCTACCATTTAAGGAAGTTTACAATATCAATAAAGGAATAAAACTACCAAATAGTAAAACTTACCCATATATTACTGCTTGACTGCCCTGCAAAATCCTTTTGAAGATGCCTTAAAGACCAGCTAACTGGGAAACGTGCTTTTGATCCCATTGGTTTCTCTGAGATCCAAGTACAAGTAACTTATAGTATAATCCTATGCTGATCCACTCAGAAATAATTTCTATTAAGTTCAGTCAGATTTACTGTCAGGTAAGGCTATGTAAGTACAATGGAGAATCCAAGCTTATAAGACACAAACACCTCTTGACTTAACACAGAAGCAGTCTTTAGCAATTAAATCCTCTATTTTTTCTTTTAAAAAAGTTATTATTTAATAGGTATATGCAATGCCTACTATTCAATAGTCTTGATAAAACCACCCAGTGAACTTCCAGAAAGCTATCAGGCTATCCATATAATAGCTACATTGGTATGGTTCAAAGAAACCTCTCAGGATTTTCCTGAAACAGTAGATTTTATATACTGTAAAACTTTTACTCGGGATTGTGCAAAGATTGATTTAAGAGATTCATTTTGAAGTTGATTCAATTAAATCTCCAATTCAATATATCCTTCCTAACTGAAGTGGCAATTCAAATTTAAACCTGAATCAATTTGATGAGCAGCCACCGTTTTATACTGAATCTGTTTTCAAATTCAATTAACAGTTCAAATCAGAACTGTTGACAAATCAGAATTGAATTGAAGATATGAATCTGGTTGGTGCCAATGTATTGTTATGTTGTCATTTTGCGTAGCAAGTGGAATACTTGTCTATTCTTGTCTATCAGTCAGAGTCAGACCTGATTAGTACTTGGATAAGAGGCTATCACTGAATACCAGAACTGGGAAGTTAAATCCCCCCAAACTGCATGGACATGCCATGAAATCACCAGGAGATGAATTGGACTCAATGGAGATATTTTTTATTATGGTACTCAAAAGTGTCAATGGAATGGATGTTAGAATTACCTGATGGCTTTCCCAACATTTCCCCAAATTTACAGAATCCCCTTTTCCCCCCCAACCTCTTGGAATATTTTGGAGAATATTTGGGATAGAATCACTGCACAAAGCTGAAATAAATTTGCTGATTAGAATTTGGGAATCATAGAATCATAGTAAATTTAGTCCCACAGATTATTTCAGATCTGCAAACTGCTGGTGGTTGTGTGGATTGTTCTAATATGAATTACTTGTTCATATTAGATTTTAACTTGTTATGACTCATGAATATAGGATAAAGCCTTTTGGGTACTGTTTCCTGGAAAGAAAAGTCACTGAAATTAGTTGAACTTATATTTCAGTAGACATGGAGAAGATTGCTTTCTTAATGGACTAGTCAGAATAACTGAGAAGTTAGCCATACCTGGCATGTAATCATTTTTCCTAAGAATCTCAGAGGATCAGAAAATTCAGAAAGACTGCAGTTTGGTTTGGGTTCTTTCTGCATTACCTTTTCAAGTCACAGATAGGGTCAAATGCTGCCTGCTTCTGACTGGAATTTAAAATTCAATCCAACTCAATTATAGCTCTTCAATTTATGCTATATCTGGCACTATTAGCAAATGGAAAGAACAAGATGATTTTTAAGTGAAAGTCCTTAGAATATAATATTTTGGAATCCAAATTCACTGTGGGATCGTTTCTTATTCCCCAGGAATCCCACATTAACTTACCTTACTTTAGAATGAAAAATGTTTCTCTAAGTGTCTGATATTAAGGGATTTTCTGTGGGCAAGTTTCTTAAGTTTTAGCTGAGTCCTTCCTTTAGCGACATTTAATATTGAATTTCTTATAAGATAGTTTGTCATCACATTTAGATATTTAAAATAAGTGCCATTTAAGAGTTGTTTTTTTAAAAACAAAAATTAAATGTGTGTGATTACTTAATTTATCAAATGTTATGCTCTTGCAAGAACAAGGGACAGAAAAACATACCAAATGTGAAATTTGGCCAAAACTCTTGGCTTTCCTTACGTTTCATCTCTAAAGTACTTGACACATTATTGAAAATGAATAGCAAGGCAAGCTTCCAAGCAAGTACCATCTCATCTGGATATCTAGTCATATTTGTTTTTTAAAGTTTCTCATGGACAAGTAATCAATTGAATCAACTCTCACTCGTTTCCCTTGTCGGTAGGTTTTCCTTTCAATACTTCAACAGAGAGACAATGCAGTGTAAAAGTCAAGCAGTTCTGTCAGAGCAGAAGATCAATTGTGCTATTTTTTCAAAGGTGGCGCAAGTGCTAAAGAGAGGGTTTTTTTTTTTTTAAAAAGACCTTATTATGGAGTTGTTTTTCAGAGTGCTTTGCTTCTTTCCATATCACAGATTTGATCACGGAACATACTCAGTCTCCCTATTTCTGAGCTGAAGCCTTTTATGTGTAAACCATTGCAGAAAAGTCCTTCTTCACAGGTTGTTTCTAGGGAGAGAAAGCCCCACAAATGGAGAACCCTCCATCCAAACAATAGTTCCCTATTCAAAGTAATTAGACAGATAAATACTTTATCTTCAAAGCAGAGTTTCCAAATTCTAAATATAATCCCAAGGTTTGTTTTGTATTTTGCGATTCTGTCCACACTACTATTTACTGGGCTTCTGACTTCAATGGGGGTGGAAACTACTGAAAGGGAAAAAAAATGGATAGACATAGAATGCAGTGAGAATAAAAGCGCTAGGGTGGATGCTCAAATTTTCCTTCTATTTATCCTGATCAGATATCTCAGTCTTAAAATGGCCTACTAAACTGTGGCTATTACATTCTCAGTTTAAAAGCTTGTGCGGTATGCAATGCAATAGTAAGCACACTTCTAGCAAGCCTGTGGGAGAGGTCTTTGTGTGTGCTCATTAAAGCTACTACATCTGGGCTGCAAATTTCCACACTATTAATGGATAGCAGAGAGATACAGAAAACTCTAGTTCTTTAGTGAATCTAGTGGTCGTGCAGATTTCGCAACCCAAAGCTGATAACCCTAATTAATACAAACTCTATAGATCTGTTCATTTGAAAAAGATTTCCACTGAAAATGCGAAGTTGTGTTAAGTGGTGTCTGGTAGTCTGCTAAACCAGCAGATTCATTTGCTTCACCACCTGTGCCCTATGCATTGTAACAAGCATGACTGGAATTTCTCCAGAATAGTTTCCAATGGTCTCTTTTGTGTAAGTATTTCAGCTCAGAGAAGCCCTCCCTGGAAACATCTTATTATAGGTTTACATGAGGGAGAGGGAGGTATAATAGTGGCCTACTGCTTTCTATTAATGCAACAAAGTAGTTTTTTTCTAATATTTATTTCTCAAGTATTTTTAATGAAATATTTAGAATGCAAGGGTAAAATTGTTCTATTGTACTTGCAACTATAGTTCTGCACCTACATATGAAATGATATAGTACAGTAGCTTTTTATTTTTAATCCATATCACACATATCATTATTAGGATTAAAATGACTGTCATAGATACTTGTCTATTTACAGGTGGTCATGGTGGATGTTGCCAGTCACAAAACATCGATCCTTGGGAAACATGTTACTGAGGTCATTCTCTCCCTCCCTCCCTCCCTCCCTCCCTCCCTCCCGGACAGCACTCTTCCAAATGAGCTACCCATCCTTTTTATGTTCTAAGGGCATCTCCAGGGAATGCTTCATCCCATTATCCCGATTGTTAGATCTCCTAGAAGCAAAGACTGCCTTGCCTGGAGGATCACAATTCTCATTTTGTGCTGCTGTTTAGTGGGCCTTTGAATTTCTGTAGCCCAAATATGACAGTCATAAATAAATAAGAATAAAAAATGCTGCATGAGACTAAAGATTCAATACCACAAATGATGCATTACACATAATTCTTTATTGGTATTATTGAAAATCTGGACTAATATACAAGCCATTATCAATTGGTTTCTAGCAATTAACCATGATTAAAGGAGCTAAAGCATGCCCATGGGCAACATGCAGAAATAGCAACGTTTCTTTCATTTTTTTATTGTTTTCAAACAAAATATCTTATCGCCTTCATCCTTATTCATATTCATCCATAATGATTTTTTACCTCAAACAGTTAAAAGTGATACATGGATACCTCTCTGTATCCTCCCATTTCCTGTCTTCTCTTGCTGATCAAGATTATTTATTTATTTATATCCTGCCTTTATTATTTTTTAATTAAAAAATCCAAGGTGGCAAATATACCTAATATTCCTTTCTCTTTAAAGGTTTCCCTGTAGCAAAACATGATTTTATATATGTATACCAAATGTCGTATTCAGGCAAGGTTTAAAAATTACTGGAGTAATAACTCAATCAGGAATAAAGTTTTAATAATGCAGTATCCTATCACGTTATAGGATGTAGTATACTGTAATGCAATTGATCTGCTTTTGCAGTGATCAACTCTGAAAACTGGAATCAAACTTCATTTTGACATAGCATTTATATTTGCTATGGGAAATATAGTGAATTCCCTGAGAATTCAAACACTGACATTCTTCACAAGATACGCATTTATTACTCCTATATTTTCTGTATCCCTAGTGACTAGGATTTTTTATTGATTTAAATTTTCTTTTGGCATTTGGTTATGTAGAGGGCAAGGCGTTACAAGAAGATGCCCTCCTTTGATAATGCTTCTGTAATACCAGCAGTGCTTCCAAGTCAACAATTAACTTTAGCCTGAAGAGGGCAGGATAACTTCATTGTCCATAAGCTTTACAACATAATAGGCTTTAAATACACAAGTCGTACATCTTCATCTTCCACCATCTTGCAAGCTGCTCTCTACTTCCTCTACTTCCCAGTTAACTTTTCCCCCTAGATCAGTGGTTCTCAATCTTCCTAATGCCGCGACCCCCGCCCCGAGGCCGTGACCCCCTCCCCGCCCCCTCCCCACGCGCGATGAGGTGACAAAGGGGGTGTGGTGGGCTAGCGTGTGCTTAGGCAATCCCTGTGAAAGGGTCATTCGACCCCCAAAGGGGTCATGACCCACAGGTTGAGAACCGCTGCCCTAGATGATTGTACATGGGCCAGAATAAAATGCTCAAATATTTCTTATTGTCTCAGAAAGCATTTTTCTAAAATGCCACTGGCAACCCATGGAGTCTATCCTTGGAAATAAAGATGGCACTAGTAGTTGATCTTTCATAAATATTGTTTAAAGAAAAAAAATAAATCCTAATAAACCCAGTATGAATCCCCCAATCATCACTTGAGCCTCAAAGCTAGTTTCCCATCTCCATGTAGTAAAATGCCTATTAAAGTTATATATAACTGTAATATTTTTAGATTCAGGTGCTAGGAAAGTCTTGAAGAGGTGTTGCTACAGTCAGTTGGGGGCTTAGGATGTCTAGTAAAGTGATCCTTTGGCTTTGCTGTGCTTGCTGCTGACTCGTTATAAAATCCAGATCCCAATTCAGATGGAGTCCAAACAGAAATCCATTCATCTCATTTCCAGAGAAAAAATTGCAGATTACAAGAACCATACAAGGAGCATTATTACTCAGGTGACCCTGAGGACACAGGTAAACCTCCAAGTGCTTCAATGACCCTCTAAAAGGATGCAAATTACCAGCTATCTGCAAGGAATATAAATTCTTCCATTCCCCACTATCCTGTCAGAACTGAAGAAGCTTCTTGGATGAGAAGTGAAACATCTTCAAAAGAAAAAACAAGAAAGTCCAGTTGCCTCCTGAAAAAGCACCTTTGGGACAACCATGACCTGGATGACTGAGAATCTCTACAGACCTTAATCTCATAGTTGTGTTCGTGATCCAAAAGACTATCCTTCCCTAGTTTCTTTAGTTACTTTCTGAAGAAATTCCAGTTTAGTTGCTGGAATCTCTTCAGAAAGGCCTATGGGTTCTAAAGTTTGATTCAGCAGCAAGCACTTTGCTAGACTTCTTAAGACCCCAACTGACTAGTGGAACAAAACTTCTCTTTTTGATGGTTAATCCACTTTGTAGTGGACTTTCAGGTTCTGATAGTCCATGGTTGATCAGTACCTGGACTTACTATCTTCTGGAAGAAGAAAATGCTAACCGGCTTGTTCATTGTTCAAACAGTCCTAGAAAATTGACTTGGGAGCATTGCTGTGAAGTGGGGAGTGATCAGATAAGTAGAGCTGGCCCAAGAGAAGGCATAGACTCTTGTATGTTCATAAATGATTGCCTGACAAGGATTTTTATCTCAATTCCAACCTTGTCATAAGAGATGCTATGAATGGATGAAGTGATAGCAAAGGGCCAAAGTATTGATAGACAAGATGTTTTAAATGTATTTGTAGATTCATGCAATGCATGATCAATTGTATCTCTTTAAAATTACAACTGAGAATTCTATCTTTCTTAAAATAATTGTTGATGTATGATTACAATCTTTGACAGAAAGAAGCTGCATCTCCATCAATTAAGGATGCGAAGGAGACCTTTCTAATAGGTGCTTTCAGATGCACTGTTAATAATAGAAACAGGAGCTCTTTCAGGTTTTCTCAACATTAATTTTCCAATTTTAGTGGCAATCCCATGCATGCCTATTCAGAACAAATCTGTTCAACTCAATAGGACTTACTTTCCAGCAAACTTTGTTGAAGTCAATGGGTCTTACTCTTGAGTAGATGTATCCAGGTTCACACTGTTATTCTATCACTTTCATATCCTAAAAGGGGAAAATTATTTTCAAACCAAGTACATTTAGCTGCTCTATGTAGTAGTTCACTTAGTTTACAGCAGATTCCCAGTGATGGTGAGGATATCTGTCTCATCCCTTGCTGATTCTCAATTGGAAAAAGGCAAGCATCCATTCCCTTTATAGAATTCACTGTCTATGGCTCACATTCAAGAAGTGATATTGCATGCCTTCTTTGGGCTAGATGGATGTTCTTCATGTTGTTTTGTCTGAGACGTTTTTTCGACCAATGCAGAAAAGCAACTTCTTGTACAGACCAAGAATCCTGTCTTGTCCCAACTTGAAAGCAATTATGACAATTTCCATGCCGACTATAATATAAACTGAGAGAAATAAGAAAAAGTTGGGATGTTGCAGTTTGATATCACCAAAGCCAATGGTTGTTAAGGTGATAAAGCAAAAATAGAAAGCTTCCTCAAAATTTAAAGCTCTTTCCCAATGTGGAAGAACAGCGGCAGCACAGGAGATGTATGCAAAAACAATAAAAGTCATCAGTGAAAAGGGTACATCCAGCTTTTCTACTTCTTTCCCTATATTATTAATGCTGCTGATCACGTGATTCACCATTGCCCCTTTGTCCAATTCAGGACATGAATTCCATCGTTCAAATCTGGTCAGTTTTGGAGGTGCAAGAAAAGAATTTTCCCTGATAATAAGCCTTTCAAAAATTTCAACATTTTGATTTTGCCCAGGCTTTTTTTTAAAGGAAGAATTATTTTGCAAAGCATCCTTAATATTTAAAGGCTCAAGAAGGACGATTTTGGCTGGCCCAAGTGAAGCTGAGCCTCCTTTTGAATCAGTGCTTTTTTTACAGCAAGATCTAAAAGAAAGCCTGGCTAATACTTCTGATTGTAGTTTCCGAGCTCGATTGTAAGAGGTGGATAATATAGTTGCTAGGATGTCGCCCATGTCGGTGAGGACCAGGAACATGAGAGGGATACCAAACAATGCATACACCATACACAAGTATTTCCCAAGTCTCGTCACAGGATAAATATGACCGTAACCTGAAACCAAAGAAAACCAGAGAAAACTGTTTAAATGTTATTTGTTTTTCTATGGCATTTCAATTTGAACAAAACTAATGAATATGCATATAATAGTTGCTTTGGGGACTGGTTCAGTTTTTTTATTAATGTTATATTGGAGCATCAATTGTATAACTTTATTAATTTTCTTTTACTTATTGATATCTTTTCTGAAAATACATCTTTGTTTTAAATAAATAAAATATGTATATATCTTTTTTTTAAATGAACCTATTGCCTGCATTTAAAACATGAAGGCAAATAATAAAATCCTCCTGCTTCCTTGTCTTTCCATTACAGATGTTAGACCATTTTGATACCTTTTTTTTCCCCAAAAAGAGCTGTGCAGATCAGAGTTTTCATTGCAAAACATTGAGATGTCATGTACTGTTAAGGCCTGCAAAGCCCTCCAGCTGGTTTCTGTAACCCTAAATATTTTCATTGGATGATTTTGAGAAATATTGTTAAATATACACATTTGTAATATGGAATGTAGGTTTTAGCTACTTAAAAGCTTTCTTTTGTTAACCCTGGCTGATTTTGAAGGTGCCAGTTTTTATATCAGTCATTTAGCTCTGTTACAATGGAAAATTGCCTTGTTTTTGTTTTGGAATATTGGAATATTTCCAGAGTTTACATGGAGTTTTATTTTCTTTCATATTAATCTTCCCAGTCACTGGATCATCAGTAGAGGCCCTTCTATTATATCACTTCCTGGGGATTTATTTAATATCAGTCGAGAAGTAGTACTTATCTGCAGAAAACTCTTCCCTAGAGAAAAAGTATGTGCCAAAGTGATTAATATTTAGAGGCATGATAAAAAAAAAACACCATTTATTCACCATGACATTCCATATTTCAACATGGCATTTCTCTGTCTGTGTCTTCACCTGTGTAGTTACATGTTTGCTGCACGATCTTTGAACATTCCTAAGTACAGTAATATGTTCTCTGAAAAAAATATTAAAAAGCAGACTGTGATTAGCCTATGGGGTTTAACTTTATAGTTCAACCTTGCATAGAATGTGCTTCCTTATCCCAAATTGCTAGGAAGCTGGACAGAGCTGTTTCCCCAACTCTGTCAAAATAGTCTTCATCACAACTGGCACCCAAAACTCATGGAGAATGAACTCTGTGTAGGGCTGTGTTACATAGAATGCAAAATCCAAGCAATGTGGTGAAATTTAGCACTCAATAGGGGAACCTTTATAATGGCACACACATACCTTTCACTTTCCCAATTTTGTAGCCAAGGTGATGTATATGTCCTATTAAGCTCACACCTGTAAGCAGTGCTGAGCAAGGCTGATTTTTCAGGCTAGAGAGAACAGCTAATTGCTTTCTGTCTTCTTTTTGTCCTTTAATCATAGTCATCAGAAGGACTTAACCCAGCTGGTGTTCTCCTAAAAATTTGAACAAAGCATTTACTCAAATACTATCAATTTGTGTCTAAGGGTATCAGCCATTGTGAGAAAGAATATTGTTCCTCTTTCCACTTTCAAAAGTGTTGGCTTCTCCTAGTTAACTCAGAACACCTACAGTGACTTTGCATCCTATTATGATCACTGGCTTTCTTTGACTGCTAGACTAATCCAGAGCTACTTGTCCCCAAACAGCTTCAGGTTCATGGATCAATCGCAATTAGCTTTCATGGCAGTGTGGCTTCCTATGAAGGCCATCGGCTGAGCGAGTAGTGGGCTTCCTTGTACAGTTTTGGCCACTCTGAGAACAGACTGCTGGACTAGATGGGCCAGAGGTTGGATCCGGTATCTTCACTGTGGTCAGAATTGAGTGTCTGGACTGAAGTGCAAGGTCAAAGTTTTTTCAAGCATCTCTGAGATCCAGAAGCAGAATTTTGATTTGAACACAGACTTCTTCCCACTGCATCCTGTGTCAGTGTTAGTCTTTTTTCCATTACTTTTAATCACTTAAGCCAAGGGAGAAATAAGCAGCAATGCATAGGAAAACCTAAAAGAGTGATATAAGACTGAAAGTCATACTTAACTAATTAGGTTTATTGTATTGAACAAAAGTCTTGAAATATGTGATGATTTTCAAACAGATTTCTACTATTAAATGAAATCCTAAAGATCTGTTGCCAGACAAAATATGTAACTGAACTAGACAGCCAGCTAGTTTGCCCAGATAAAAGGCAGCTTCTTCCCTTGTTCCAAATGCACTTAATATTTAATATTCTGCACAGATTTAGTGGACGTGATGAAACAGATTCACCAAGCAGCCTCGTAATTTAGGAAAGCAACATCAATATAAAAACATTTCTAAAGCTAAAGATCTAAAGATAGCTTTATTGAAAAAGTAGTTTGGTTATTACTTAGTGTGTGTATGTTTTTTATTTTAGTTAATATATATATATACAGTAT
>QLTV01001030.1:5120165-5142560 GCA_003457575.1 Thermophis baileyi
GGGGGTGGGGAAGGGAATGAAAATAAAAGAATACTTGAAAGAATACTAACAATAACAGTCCTAACTATGTCCATTAAAATGTCTCTTTGGCATGGAATGAGGCAGATCAAATAGTCTCAACCCTGAGTAATAATTGTTAAAATTTCATGCTGTTTTTATTTGGCTTCTAAAGTTGAATATAATATATAATAATGACAATTTTAACAGTTGGATGTTGCAGACTAAAGATTATTTTCAGTGCAAGAACCGCATCCTGTTGTTCATATATTTTGGAAGAGAATTGTAAGAAAAATCAATGCAAAGAAGAGATGTAATTTACCATTAACTCCAAATGCTTTATTGCATGGATTTCTGTGTGATTATGTATCAACATTTAATGATTTTTTTTCTGTATTGCTGTAAACAATAATTACAAAATATTGACATAATCTCAAGCAAGAGATCGCTGAAGTATGTAAACAGCAAAAGCATTAAAATTCAGTGACATATCGAATTCGCAATGAAAAGCAAATGGGAAAAAATGTCAAAAGGCTGTTCATATTGCATGCAAATCTCTTTTAAAAAATACCGAATACCAATATGACACTGTCAGCCACAAACTATTGGAGAAATCGCTATTACTATATTTGTATAAGCATACATGTACAGTTTGTAAATTTGATTCTTAAATCAACTTAACTTTATTAATTTACAGCTAAAACCTAAAAAACTCATCTCTATATAGGTGCAGAAGAAATTGTTTACAGAATGTTAGTGATAATATTCTAATAGTTCGTTATGAAAATATAATAAAATAGAATATATACAAGATAGAAAATATATAAAGAAAATATATAGAGAAAATAGAAGATCGATCGATCGATCGATCGATCTATCTATCTATCTATCTATCTATCTATCTATCTATCTATCTATCTATCTATCTATCTGTCATCAATCTATGTATCTATATCTATCATCTATCTATCTATCTATCTATCTATCTATCATCAATCTAATCATCTATGGTGCTCTTAACCATCCTAATAATCAAACACAAAGCCTTCTCATAACAGTAGCAACTGAACAAAATTTTACTGCTCAATTTTGGAATTTTTAATGGAAAAGCCAATAAATAAAAAGCAAAATAACTTTAGTTTTGGATCAGCACAGTCAATCAGTAAGAAGTAAGGTTATGAGCACTGCATAGATGGAGAAGTGAAGTTAAAACTGGCCTATTGATTCAATTGTAGAATTGGAACAGAAATGTTCTAGACTGGATTGTTATTACATCTCTTCCCCATATTTTAAAGATAAATATTACTAATATGATGAGGTTTTTTCCTATATGAAGCAAAAGTAATTCTATAGAGATACTTGGGAAATATGATTTCGGATCTACAATTCTGTACGTCTAGAACAAGAATTTTCTATTTCTTTACTTGCAAGGCTTGTCTATTCCAAAGGACATTAGGAATGAGGCTAAAAAGCCACAGGAGAACAGATCATTAGCGGTTCTTTTCCTCTAGTGGAAGGAAGCATATCAGCCACAGTAAGCTGAGTCAGCAATGCGCCCTAAATTATTCTCCTTCAAACTGCTCTGAAAGGCTATCCAAGTTCTAGCCAAAGAAGTACCGTATATTTGGAGTTAAGCAGGACTCACAATAAGGTCCTGATGAATTTGGACTGGATGGTTTAAAATGTGAATGATCAGAATAGGCATAGAATTGGGCACCAAAAAACAGTATGTTTAACACCTTAGTACAAAACTTTAAAATGGATGCAGAATGTTATATGTTCCTATTGGAACTGACAGATGTAATGACTGCACTGATAACTTTGTGAATTTAGCTTGTAATCTCTTGAGTTTACTGTAGCCAAGAAGTAGATGACCGGAAATAGCTACCTAAATATTTAAACATCTTTATTTGCTTGATGGGATTGCTACTGATATTTCCATAAACGCTGGCAATGTTGCTTGGTGAAGAGTAACATCTTTGCTTTCATTGGAGAGTAACATTTTTGCTTAAGAGCAATGTATTTCTATAATCCTCATCTTTGACTCTGGTAGAAATATACTAACAAAATTATGTCTAGTTCCTTAATTGTCCACAGAGCATATGCTAAGAATATTATGACGTTAGGAGACTGAATGAAACTGAAATCTTCATCCTGTTCTTTGTATTTTGTTTTTGACATTTTAAGAACAAGGCACCCATTTTTCCCATTTGCCCTCCCAACTGGAAAATTAACTTAATTTCTTTGAGTTTTCAGGGATGTAGTTAGTGATCTAAGCATATCTAAGTCTTAGGGCTTCTATTTTTCCTCTTAAATCCAGCACCCCCAGCTGGAAATGAAAAGTGGCTCTAAAAAATTTGTTCCACAGGGTCTACAAATGGGGAGCTTAGGTCGGTCTCAAGCAGGCTAGAATTGCTCATTTCTATATGTTATTGGAGGGGCACAATGGCTCAGTGGTTAAGACACTGGGCTTGTCAGCTGGAAAGCTGACAGCTGGGGTTCAAGACCCTAGCACTGTGTAATGGGGTGAGCTCCCGTTACCTGCCCCAGCTCCTGTGGCTTAATAGTTCGAAAGCATGCAAGTGCAAGTAGGTAAACAGGCACCACTTCAGTGGGAAGGTAACAGTGTTCCATGTGCCTTCGGCATATAGTCATGCTGGCCAAATGACCATGGAAGGGTCTTCAGACAACACTGGCTCCTTTGGCTAAGAAAAAGAGATGTCCAGTCATATCCTAGAGTTGGATATAACTAGACGGGAAACGTTTATCTTTACCTTTATATCTTGTTGAGCTGCAGCTTTTAGTATCCCTAGTAACTTCAATAAGCATGGCTGAGTGAAGTGATGATACATAGTTGTAATTTGGCAACATCTAATTGGCTATGCATTCTAATTGAAGGATAGTACAACATCAGGAGTCAATCCTATTAAATCTCACAGGACTTACTTACAAAGTTTCTCATTATAGAAATTAGATCGCATTAAAACTCATCACAAACTACCATAAATTATTGTTTTTATTTTATTATTGCAATTAAAAATAAAGAAGGCAGAGCACAAGCCTTGGCGTTGCCCAACAATTGTTAAACACTTGGATGGCAAAGTGAGTGGCACCATACAGGTGCCAAAGACATACCATATTTTTATTTAATCACAGTAGTTGATCCCAATTTTACTGAGGAATTTGAAAAAATATTTACAATTTTTATTCTCAATTTGTGTGATGAACTTTCTTTTTGGGGTGGTATAAATGGCCACTTTTAAGAATTGCCTAACAGCAAGTATGATAGTACTAAGGCTGTTCACATCTTTGAAGGGGCACTTTGGGGGAAGGGCTCCTTCAAAGCAAATATCATTTCCATTCTAACCAGTAAAGCAGAGCAGCAACAGATCTTCACTTGATTAAAGTGCCTTCTGTGTATACATGGAAGTCACTGTTGATGAGGCAAGCAACCAATTGAATCGGCTCTTCCTCAAAGTTTCATTGAGATGTTGCTGCCAGCCTTCATGAGGTGTCATAAAAAGATAGAACAATCTGTTTTCACTAGGAAAACCATACTATGAACAAGTGAGGGTAATAAACATCTGAAAAATGATCAACTTCACAATGATGTTGGAACTAAGACATAACATATATACTATAATTTTTGGTAAGGAAACTCATTCTTATATCCATATTAGTATATCCTAATTTTATCAGTTTTTACACAGTAAGTGCATAAAACGAAATATAGGTAGTCCTTGATTTATGACCACAATTGAACCCAAAATTTCCATTGCTAAGCAAGACAGCAGTTAAATGAGTTTTGTTCCATTTTATGACCTTTCTTACCACAGTTGTTAAGTGAATTGCTGCAGTTGTTAAGTTAGTAACACAATTATTATGTGAATCTGCCTTGCTCATTGACTTTGCTTGTCAGAAGGTCACAAAAGGTGTTCACATGACACTGGGACACTGAAACCATCATAAATACATGCCAGTTGCCACGTGTCTGAATTTTGATCACATGACCATGGGGAATGCTGCAACAGTCATAAGTGTGAAATATTGTCATAAGTCACTTTTTTTCAGTGCCGTTGTAACTTCAGTCACTAAATAAATGGTTGTAAGTCAAGGACTACCTTTAGACTGCCCCATAGCGTGTTACAGCACTCTCTAGGCAATTTGCAATGTCTGCATTATTTGCATCTCGGGGTGGTGGAAGTGGAACAAATCTACAGTATCTTTTTATCTATTGTACCAGGAAACAGTCATCTGTGTTAGTTGTTACTAACTGTTGTAACCCAACAGTTAGTTATTATGACTGTTGTCAGGATCCTCAAGACATACAGTATTTGAAGGGAGGATACAAAGATGCAATGCAAAACAGGAAAGTCTGTTTATGCCAACCAATATAAGTGAAAGAGTTTATCTCCTTGAATTACCTGTATTGAAAACTTAGGTCTTCAGAAGGATTACACTTATGTTTACTTGGAGAACCTAACCTTGTTTATTGAGGCTCCCAATCATAAATGCAATTCTTTACATCTTCAAGGAAATGCAAGTGGATGCATAATATGAATAAAAGGACAAGCAAGCACGTATGTGCTAGACTCATCGGCACCCATTGCCAATAAGTTCAGCAATATGAACACATTGGCAATGGGTCTGCTGATGGGTCTAAGCACATACGTGCTTGTCCTTTTATGCATAGAGTGCACTATTCGGGCAAAATATTTTCACATGATTTGGGATTCTGGCATCATCAGTAAAACTCCTGATAACTGTTAAGTCCTCGCTTAACGACCGCGCCGACTGCTGCTCGCTCCTGATTGGCTAAGGCGCGAGCAGCAGCCGGCGGGAAAAGAGAGCTTGGGGATTGGTTAAGCGCTTGACAGCCCGGCTATAAAAGGAGCTGTCAAAGCCGCTTAGCTCCGCTATTCAACTAAGGGTGCTGAATAAACGTTCCTGTGTTTCTAACAAGCCTGGCGTCTGCCTCAGTTTCTGACAGCCGCCCCCGCAACAATATTTTCACATGATTTGGGATTCTGGCATCATCAGTAAAACTCCTGATAACTTTAGCCCATTTTTGAATGGGATATTAAATTGATGAAGCTTCATGTCCACTGATGACATTTTCTAGAAGGTCTTTGTTACTGCAGCAATTACAGTACACACTTACTCGAAAGTAAATCCCACTGTGTTTAGCAGGAGTTACTTCCACATAACTGTGAAGTGAAAGACAGTTGTAGAGGTCTAAATAACTGGAGTTATTTAAATAATCTGAGGCCTTGGATCACATGTGCTGACTTTAAAGGGCTCTGAATTTCATTGATGCTTTTTCTGCTTTACCTTTGGTTAGACCAAGTAGATTTATTGCAAAATACTTCATACAAATCATACTGACCTACTGTGGTGAAGACAGTGCAGCAGAAAAAGAGAGAGCCAAGAAAGGACCATTGCTGTGAGGGATCAGTAAACCACGAAAAGTCAATTTCGTTGATCAGATCACGTGTCCTGTTTGTAAATATTCCATTGTTGGTCTCATTATCTGTTAATAAGTAAGCGAGATGCTGTGATTGGTAAATGGAAAATTAAAGACTACAGACTATTGCTGAGTTACATCCATAGAACTATGACATGTTGTGGCAATGAAACATGGGAGGCGGCTTATTTAAACACACATAAGTCTTCCATTGACAGGAAAAAAACTCCCTCTGATTTTGCAGCTTTCCTCTTTAGTTTTTGAATGTGGCTACTCTCTATTCTCAACGTTAAGAGAAATACACAGTTCATCTGGTCATATATGCTCCAGAATTAGCCTCTGGTATTAACAAGAAAACTTTAATCTGCTTTACAGATTAACTTCTTTCTCAGAGTAATAGCTGGTGACATTGAGAAAATGTTGAAGGAATGTTAAGGAAAACCCCCAGATTCATTTAGCACTACTAACAAAAAGCATACAAAAATATTGTTACTGACCATTTAAAAAGTAGATCAATCTTGAAAACATTCTTGGCATGTTCATTTTTCTTAGAGTACCTCTTTCAACAATGATTACACTAATGTTAAATTCAATCTCCTCACAAATGTGCATGCTGAAGTGGTTCCATTATCCCCAGGGACTAGTGGAGGTTTAAGGAATACTTTAGGATTAAAACATTTATGATCTACTTTTTGTAAATGCTAAATCTATGTTAGAGTAAATGTCTAAGTCATGCTTTGTTTTATAGCTATTTTTCACATTCCCATTTCTATTCCTAACAATGTTCCACAAGTCATGAAAAGCACGGGAATGATATTGGGGAGGCAGGGCAGAGAATCAGAGAGTAAATCTTCCTGCAGAACTAAGAAATCCTTTCAATTTAAGCAAGAAAAATATAATGCTACAGAAACTCAGATTCCCAAATGTATTTATATATTCAAAACAAGAAGAGAATGAGGATATATTTGGCGCAATTAACTTGGTTGCCTCCTCTGCTAACATTGCAAACTCTTACCTGACAAATCTTTTGAAAGCTTCCAAAGTTTCAGCATGAAGCTCCTGTATGCTTCACCTTCATGGCTCTCTCTGCAGCCTTCCACGTGAGAAAACATGAGAGCTCCCAGAAGAGCATAGACCACCAATGAACAAATGAAGCAAGCATGGGGAAAGATAGCCCAGAATACCTGACAGCAAGTCCTTTCCTTTGGCTGAGAAGGAGACGTTCTTGACTTCATCTTCGCAAAACTTTGCATCAACAAGACCAAATGGAAGGCTTCATGAACAGAGAGAAAACATCTCTGGAACTCAAGTGCAGCGTCTTCTTTGACCAACCGAAACCTGTACCCTACTTCTGTTTCATAGCTAAAGAACTCCTCATTTTATAGCTGGAGTTATTTTTACAATATCCAAGGAACCTGGATAGAGATTGCAACCAACTGTGATTTAAAACAACTGTCTGTCAGATGCTAATACATTGTGCAGAAGAAATATTGATTTTTTTCAAGTGCTGTAATGCGTGCATATGACGAGCGACTATACGCATCAAGGGTTATCGCCATCTGATAGTTGAAGGAAGAGGCTATTTGTTTATAGAGCTATGTCGTTAGCAATGCCCTGCCCTTTGGCAACAGCCAAAGCAAAATTTCCAGTAAGAGAAGACAAATAGCAAAGAATAGATAATGAGTCCATATAAGCAGGTAATGGATCTTAGTACAATTGGGGATATTCCAGGGGTGAAATCCAGCAGGTTCTGACAGGTTCTGGAGAACCAGTAGCAGAAATTTTGAATAGTTCAGAGAACTGGTAGCAGAAATTTTGAGTAGTTCGGAGAACCGGCAAATACCACCTCTGGCTGGCCCCAGAGTGGGGTGGGAATGGAGATTTTGCAATATCCTTCCCCCAGGAGTGGGGAGGGAATGGGGATTTTGCAGTATCCTTCCCCTGGAGTGGGGTGGGAATGGAGATTTTGCAGTATCCTTCCCCTGGAGTGGGGTGGGAATGGAGATTTTGCAGTATCCTTCCCCTGCCACGCCCACCAAGCCATGCCCACCAAGCCACACCACGCCCACCAAGCCACACCCACAGAACTGCTAGCAAAAAAAATTGGATTTCACCACTGGGATATTCTCCAAGGAGTGTAGAGTCCCTTGGGAGTTGGGCTGCATACAAATTTAATAAATAATAATAATAGATGCAGGGGTGGGTTCCTCCCGGTTCGGACCGGTTTGCCCGAACCGGTAGCAACCCACTGGTGATGTCACAATGATGTCACCAATCCGGTTCGGTTGGTGCCGGTCCATGGGCGCCGCCATCTTTTTTTTTTATTTTATTTTTTTATTTTTTAAAAAAAATTATTTTTTTTTCTTCTGAGCATGCGCAGAAGCCGAGTTCCGGCACTGTGCATCCAGTCGCCATCTTGTTTTCGGCTTTTTTTTTCCCTCTGGATTTTTCGTTACTGTGCATGTACTGCGAGTAATAGCCTACAAGAAAATCACTTGGTTCATATATAGCATATTCACCAATAGGAAGTTCTGTGTAATTATGGGAAACAATATTAGTAATGAGAAGACACTCAACAACAGCCTACTCCAAGGATTAGTATTAGCACCGCTCTTGTTCAACTTACAGTATATATAGTCGATTTAACCTGAAACTCATTCCAGAAAATTTGGGTATGCAGATGATTGGGCATTAGCCATACAGAGCAAGTCCATGGAATATACTGAAGAAACACTGACAGCTGACCTAGCTATCTTAGGACATTATTTTTGCAAATGGAGACTTCAGCCAAACTGAAGTAAGACTGTAGTAACATGCTTCCACCTCAACAGCAAGATGGCTCACCATGAAGTAAGTATACAGTGTGAGAATACTCTTCTTACTCATAACAAATACCCATAATACCTAGGGGTTACTCTCAACAGAACATTGTCCTTCAGAGAACACCTGAAGCCTGCAGCCAAACTGTGAGCAAGAAATAACACCCTGCAAAAGCTATGTGATTCTACCTGGGGTTCCTCGGCTTCTATCTTGCAATCTTCAGCTCTTGGACTCATCTTTTCAACAGCAGAACATTTTTGCCCAATCGATCAGCACCTAGCTGAATCACACTATGTGCAACATATTGGACACAATAAGATCTAACCCCACTTTTTGATCCCCGGCTTTGAGCCATGTTCCTCCATCTCATCTACGAAAGGAAAACGGTCTACTATCAGAGTATAAGAAAATAATTAGTAATATTCACCTGCAAACAATGCAGATATCACTGATGCTATAAACAGCAGGTTTTGCTCCAGGTTTTTACCTATTAGGACATGCCAGAAACTTACTGAATAACAACTTCAATCTGCTTCAGGCCTGGACATAAGAATGGTCCTCTTCTGCTCCTCCAGAGTGTCACAACATTCCCTGCTTTACAACTGAACCAAAAGGATTCAATTTTACCCCATAATCCTCAATAGGGTTAGGACTCAACATGGCAGGTATGCTAGTCTCCTCCATAAATGGGGAAAGCTCTCCTCTTTGGAATGAAGCTGTGGTGCTCCAAAGCAGACAGTGCGACATATTGTGAAACAGTGTCCTCTGAGTTATATCAGGAAAACCCCAGAGACTTTCTGTATACAACTCCATCAACTATTACTATATAGTCTACCTTTGAATTTGTAAACAGAGTAAGTAGTAAGTCATATTTGCTGTTTGAGAATGTAGCTGCAATGTGCTTTTGAACATTTTTTTTTTGCCATATACTAAATAAATAAGTTTATCTTACAAAATTTTCTAATAATGAGCAAAAATCATAAAAGCAACATCATGAAACAATCATAAACAACCTGGATTGATAGTTAAAACCAAAACATTAAAATATTACCTTAAAAGGTTAAATCACGGGAACTGGACTAAAGTTTATTAAAACTGAGATGTTTTGTTACTCATCCAAGTAATTTCTTCAGTTAAAATGAAAATTTTGGTAGGCAGAGAGTCAGATAGTTGTTGGAAAGAACCAACTCTTGCCATACAGACTGCAGCAGGACTCTCTGCCCATCCAGATTTTCATTTTGACTGAAGAAGTTACTTGGATGAGTAACAAAGCGTCTCAGTTTTAATAAACTTTGGTCCAGTTCCCATGATTTAATATTTTAAGATATTTTTGGCCTGGATGATTGAAACTTCATTTACAAAAGTATTACCGTACCATGTTATCAGAGAACCAGAATTAAATTAATTTCAAGAACTAGTAGGAAATAATCACAATCAACTGTATTTCATAGGACAAAGTATTCCATAACTTGAGTGCAACTATTGACAATCTTCAATACTTTATCTCATTATATTCAAATATTCTTAAATGACAGATGCATATATCTTCATTCAGCATTCCAAGATCAAAAAATCAGTCATGACAAGACTATAGGTTTTTGAGATGGTGAAGCAAACCCTTATTGGTAGCGGCATATCCATGTCCAAACCTTCAGTCATATGGAGGACTTGGTGCTCTCTGAACTTGTTTGTTGGCTCACAGATGTCATTGTTAAATGTCTCTATTGTCACCCACCATATTAATAAAGTCTAGATTTATTTCAAAAGTTTGTTTTTTGTTTTATTGTATAAAGATGTGCTGTTCTGAAAACGTTCTTTTAAGTAGGGAGAACAATGTTTTGTAGACAAAATGTAATTCAATTAATTCTACAGATAAGTGTAGAATTATAATGTCTGCAGTTTCTTGGATCACCAAAGTTAGGAAGCTCTTTCTCTGAATGCTGAAAAGCTTTTAGATAATCAATAACAACTCTCCTTGCATTATTTTATCAATGAGCCGCTTGGATGCTTATTATATTTGGCAACTGTACTTCAAGCATTAAGTGCTTATGTTTCTATATTCATTGTTTATACATATGCATTAGGGTTTTTTCCCCTTCTAAAAGAATTTATGAAATAAGGAGCAACCATTCCAACATGGCACAGAATGGTCTTTAGAAATGAAAACAGGGAAAGCCTAGTTAGGGGATTAAATGTGGCGGCTGTGGCAAGGAGAATATCTGCACCGTTACAACTAATGTTCCTGTTGTAATCATTCCTGAACCTTGGCTGTAACCTGACTTTAAAAAAATATTCCATTGGAACAAAATAAAACATCAAAACAGAAACTACAAAAATACAGAATAAGAATGATTGCATCTTGCTCTGACTTGCAATAGTATATTTATATGCATCTTTCAGTCCTTGAATTGGTGCAGAATGCAGAAAATAGGCTGTTAAATGGTAAGGCACTCAGAGATATCATGGCTTCTGAAAAAGACCTGTAGTAGTTGCTAATTGCTTTCTATTGCTTTCAAACAATATGGTGTTGATGTTCATCCCATAAAGCTAAGCTATTGGCAATCTAAGGGAACTGATTTCCCATTTTTCTCCTGCTTAGGCATTACATTCTGGAGGAGAGAACCTTTTAAAAAATGACTTGTTTTTAGAAGCTTGATTATCAAGCATGTGAGAGGCCAGTCTATGGAAAGCATAACAATTGCATTTGACCTCCATGCTTTCTGCCTTGAAAGTATCTGCAGAGATGCAGCTTTTTAGTCAAGGTATTTTTATTACTGTATTTTAATTTATTATTACCTTGAATTTTTGGATATTATTTTAACAGCTGAGTCAGCTTTGATGTTCAAGCTGCACAAAAGATAACACAGGAATGAGTAAATAAAATGATAAAACAACTAGTGTTGAGTTCTGGGACAGAAGAGGCTTCAGACACGTTCCAATACAACAGCTCTTTATTTAACTATGTACAGACACCAGCAGCACTCCAATCTGACAGCCAGCTTATATGGAGAGCTGTCAGTGGAACTAGCCAATCAGGGCTCTCCATTTTCCTGCCTGAATGGAGGACCTGACTGTAGACTATACAGTCTGGATACTTAACACCCCTCCCCTCTTGGTTTGGACCATCCTATTTACATACGTAGTCCCGTAAGTAGGCGGGGCGCTTAGGGACTCTAGTGGACCTGCGCAGCTGGTTGAGCAGAGAGGTTGGGTCGGCGTTGAGCAGAGAGGTTGGGTCTTGTCCTCTCTCTGGCTCCGCCTGTGGAAGCTCCGAGAAGCTTTCGGGCGGGGCCTTGGTTTCAACCGGAACCAGTTCGTGACTGGGACATCGCTGGATCTCCGGCTCCCCAAGTAAGTGCTCTGCCTCCCTCGGGTAGTCGTCAGCTGTAGTGGGATTGGAGTGGAAACCATTATTATTAAATTCCCTGTAGTCTGCGTTTGGTAGTTGGCGGCTGCGCAGTTGGTCTATGTGCCACCGCCATTTTCTCCCATCTGTTATGAGGACCACATATGATCTTGGTCCTGACATTTCTATGATTTCCCCTGGTAACCACTGGGACCCTTCGGAGAAGTCTTTAGCGAAGACCAAGTCTCCGATGGTGAAGGACCGGGTATGTTTGGTTGCAGCTAGCTCTTGCCTTTGTTGTGAGTAGCTAGGGTGTAGTCTATCAAGTTTTGACCGAAGCCGCCGGCCCATTAATAGTTCAGCCGGGCTTCTCCCCGTGGCCACACTAGGGGTTATGTGTTGAGCTAGCAGAAAGGTATCCACCCTGGCTTGCCAGTCCCCTGGGCCAAGCCAGCCTAGTGCCTCTTTAGCAGATCTCACCATGCGTTCTACTTGCCCATTGCTCGAGGGATGAAACGAGGCAACAAGTGCATGTCGGACATCAAGTTCTGCCAAGAAACCCTCAAATGGCGTGGCCATGAATTGTGGCCCGTTGTCGGATACCAACACATCGGGTAAACCGTGTGTGACGAACAGTTTCCTGAGTGCCCTGATGGTTGCCTCAGCTGTGGTAGACCCCATGAGAATTATCTCTAACCATTTAGAGTAAGCATCTATGACAACTAGAAAAGTCTGCCCATGGAACGGGCCTGCAAAGTCGATATGGACCTGGGACCAGGGTGCTCTGGGTTTGTCCCACTCCTGTGCCGGGGCTTTCGGAGGGGCAGCTCTCAACTCTTGACAGGGAGTGCAACCTGTGACCCACTCCTCAATTTGTCTGTCCATATTTGGCCACCATACGTAGCTCCGGGCCAGAGCTTTCATTCTTACCACCCCCGGGTGTCCCTCATGTAGCGCCCTTAGTATTGCCTCTCGAAGTGACAGAGGTGCGAGGACTCTATCACCCCATAGTAATCCCCCCCTTGCACCTATATCTCATGTTGCCTGCAAGCGTATGGTTTGAACTCTGGCTAACAGGCCCGTGTGGCCATCCCCTCCACACCCAGTTCAAAAGAGTCCAGAAAACCGGGTCCTTGGCGGAGTGGGCAGCCACCTCAGCTGAGGTAACGAGGCCCAAGTCCAGGCAGTCAATAAGTAGAACAGGGGCACCCGGAGTGGGGTCGTCCATAAGGTCTGGCAAGGGGCAATGGCTGAGAGCATCCACATGCCCAAGCGAGCGTCCAGGGCGATGGGTGAGGCGGTAGGAGTATGCAGAGAGGAAAATCGTCCACCTGGTGAGACGTGATGACAGGGATGCAGGCGTGGGGTGGTCTCCCGCGATTAGCCCTAACAAGGGCTTGTGGTCTGTGACCAGCTCAAAGTCCCTGCCAAACAGATATTCGTGAAAACGTTTTACGTCAGCAACCGCAGCCAAGGCCTTGTGATCAAGTTGGCTGTAATTGCTTTCAGCGCTGGAAAGCGTCCGGGAGAAGTAGGTGACTGGGGCCTCCCTTCCATTGGGCAAACGGTGGCTGAGCACAGCCCCGACCCCAAAAGGAGAGGCATCGCAAACAAGTACAACGGGCAATGTCTCGTTAAACTGGAGGAGGAAACTGTCCTCTGACAGGAGGTTCTTGACAGCAGCAAAAGCAGCAGCCTCAGCATGCCCCCACACCCAGGAGGCTTTCTTGGCCAACAGGGTGCAAGGATTCTGCCACAGTCGCCTTGACCTTTAGGAATACGCTGTAGAAATTCAGTAAGCCCAGGAATGCCTGCAGTTCGGACTTGTTTGTGGGCACGGGGGCTTCCCTGATGGCCCTGACCTTGCTAGTGGTAGTGAATGTCTTTGCTGTTAATGCGGTACCCCAGGAATTCAACTTTGGGGACCCCTATTTGGCATTTTCTCCTTTTAACCTTCAGTCCGGCAGCTCGGAATCTGCTTAGGACTTCCCGCAGCCTGGCTACAAGCTGCTGTTCATTGTTTGCTGTGATCAAGATATCATCAAAATAGGGCACAACCCCAGGGATTTTGATTAGCAGCCGCTCCATAATGCCCTGAAAAATCCCTGGGGCTACGCTGACCCCGAATTGCAAATGAGGACATTTGAACGCCCCCCTGTGTGTGACAATAGTTTGCCCCTCTGCCGTAGCGCCATCTACTGGCAGTTGTTGGTACACCTGCACGAGGTCCAACTTTGCGAAAATGGCGCCCGGGCCCAAAGTGTGTAACAAGTGCTGGACGACTAGCACGACTATGCGCTCTGCTGGAGGGCCTTATTGATAGTACATTTATAGTCCGCACAGATGCAGATGGACCCGTCACTTTTGATTGGGGTGACAATGGGGGTCTCCCAGCGGACATGATCTACGGGTTCTAGAACCCCCTGACTAATAAGTTTATCCAGTTCCTGGTCAATTCTGGGTTTTAAGGCGAAGGAGACCCTACGCGGCTTCAACCTTATGGGAGCTATCTTGGGATCTAGACTAAATGAAATAGGCATGCCCACATACTTGCCGAGCTGGGCATCGAAGACGTCCTGGAATTCGCGTAGTAGGTCGTCAGCGCACCCTCCGGACACCGCGTTGATTCCGGTCACACCGAGTCCAAGGGCGTCAAACCAATCTAGGCCGAGCAGCATAGGAAGGTTCCCCCGAACCACCGTGAGAGGCAGGTCACCCTTGAATTTGCCGAAGTGCACTCGGAATTTGCCCCAGCCAAGTACAGGGATTTTATTTCCCTGGTAGTCATTAAGTCTTAATGGCTGGTTCTGCAGCTGTCGTTGGCGAAATGCAGGAATGGCTTGCTTCAGAGTGGCCCAGGAGATAATTGATATTGAGATCCAGTATCGACCTCCATTTCACAGGGGCACCCCTCAATTCGTACGGTTACGTGAATCTTTTTGTTGTGCGGGGTGCTTGCCTGCCCAATTCTTGTCTGGTTGGTCTCTGGGTGACGGGTGCCCTTGGTTCTGTGCTTGGGCTGCCATGGCTCCCACCTGGGTGCCCGCCTTGCATCGGCTTGCTTGTAGTCTGGGGAGGCTTGTGCTCCTGATGGTTGGCTGGCTCAGCACACTCTTGCAAGGTGTCCCGTTCGGCTGCAACGGCAACAGATAGCGTCTCTGTACTTGCAGGATGCTCGTAGGTGTTGACCACCACAACTGGAACAGGGATTGATTTTCTGCCTGTCAGTACTGCAGCACCGCTCCATCCGGAAGACCTCTTCCTCTTCGCTGTCATCTGATGGCTTGTCTTGGCACCTGTTTTCATGCACCAAGGGTGCCGCCTTCTGCGGGGCTTGGGGACCCTGGAGCCGATGCAGTGTGTCAGCTCCCTTGTTGGACGCCTCGGTAGCTCTGGCCTCGTCCAGGGCCGACTGTAGTGTAAGATTCGCCTTGGCCAGTAATCGCCGTTGTAGCCTCAGGTCCTGGACCCCGCAGATGAGTTGGTCTAAAAGGATATCATTGAGGTCTCTGAAATCGCAGTGCGTGGCGGCCTTTTGGAGTGCCACCAAATACTGGTTGATTGACTCCCCTTCTTGCTGAAGTCTTGGTCGAAATTCGTGCCTTCGGACTACCTTGGATGGTACCGGAGTGTAGTGGGTCTGTAGTAAGGTCTGCAAGGTTTGCCACGGAACTGTCTCGACCGGTGTTGGCTCGGAGAGGGACTTGGCCATGTCAAAGACCTCGTGGCTGCAATGGCTGAGGAATAGTGCCCGCTTCCTGTTGTCCGATAGGCCGCTGAGATCGTTGGCCTCCAGGAAGCATCAGAACCAGGTCATGTATGACCCCCAGTTCTCTTTCGTTGCGTCAAATGGAGTCGGCGGGTTGAATTTCCCGCTAGAAAATGGCCACCGATCGTTCACCGCCAGGCTGGGTCTTCAGTGTCTTCAGCTCTATTCCCTCTTCTGTGATCCCACCTTCATCGCCAGTGTTGAGTTCTGAGACAGAAGAGGCTTCAGACACGTTCCAATACAACAGCTCTTTATTTAACTATGTACAGACACCAGCAGCACTCCAAGAGAGCTGTCAGTGGAACTAGCCAATCAGGGCTCTCCATTTTCCCGCCTGAATGGAGGACCTGACTGTAGACTATACAGTCTGGATACTTAACAACTAGGCCGGGTGTCGGCAACCCGCTGCTCCAGAGCCGCATGTGGCTCTTTGACCTCTCCTACGGCTCCCTGCCAACCCAGTCATGCGACCAGCTTTCTGCCCCGAGAAAGCGCGAGCCTCTCTGCAGAGCTGCACTGCTGAAGTGCCCCTAGCGTTTTCTCCACACTGCCCATGAGTGGCTGCTTTTTGCGATTCCATGTCCTTCGCAGGCAGCTCAGCACCAGCCACAGGCCCCTTCGTGTCAGCTCAGGAAGGAGGGGAACGGGGAGGAGCAGCCGCCGCTGAATGCAGGGAGGGAAGAGCTCCAGCTCTCCTGTGCAGCGCGGCCTGCTACTCACCGAGCGCGTAGTGGTGGCAGCGGGAGGAGGAGTCACCATCACCGCCACCACCGTGATCCCGGCCCAGGAGGGTATCGAGAGAGAGAGAGAGAGAGAGAGAGAGAGAGAGAGAGAGAGAGAGAGAGAGAGAGAGAGAGAGAGAGAGAGAGAGAGATTTCCCACAGAAAACACCGGGAGCCACAAAACCTGGGTAGGCATGGCTGGGGAGTCATGTGACTGGGTGGGAGTGATGTTGAGTTGGCCATGCCCACCCAGGTTTTGTGGCTCCTGGTGTTTTCTTTTCTGTGGGAAACGGGTCCAAATGGCTCTTTGAGTGTTTAAGGTTGCAGACCCCTGAACTAGGCAGTGTAAACTGTTATGACTTTGACCCATGTGAAGTTTCTCACATTATTTTTCTGTTGTGTGGCAAAGGCAACGGAGAATGAGTTTTTGACTATGTACATTATTTTAAATATGCCTTCCAAATGTAATACATTCTAGATTGTCATTTCTGATCATTAGCTTTCCTTATTGAAGGCTATTTTGCTTGTCCCTTGTTTTTCCTGTGATCCAATAATATAAGAAATGAAAATCTACGGGAGAAGCAGAACTTCTCCAACACTGCACTGGTGTAGTTTTCTTTCTTTCTTCTCTCTTTTTCTCGTTTTCGTACTTTTCCCCATCTCTGTAAATTAAAGCATAACATTTAAAAATTTAAATTGTGCTTGGAAGTGAACTAGATGCCAAGGGCTCAACATTCCGGTCATATAATCTGTAACAACATAATGGTCTGCAGCATTTTGCATATTCTGTGGTTTCTGGTCACTTTTCATGGGTAATGTCACACAAAACATAGTACAATAATCCAGATAGCCACAAAAATTTGAGTGATTTATGGGAAGAATCACTGTTCAGATTATTTATTCTGATTCTTGTTTGCGATCTTTTTGACATTTTTCAGAGGCAGCTTCTTACTACGGTCAAAAAGTAATCAGATTTGTGGTTTGGGGCTCAAGAATTTAACCAGAGCAAAAATAGTTTTGGCTGTGCTCTAAATCCTGGATTAATTGTCAGGGCAAGGATTGTCAAAGCAGTTTTTTTATGATTATTTAATACTGTTGTTTTTATGACTTTTGCTCATAATTGGGAAATATTGTAAGCTAAACAAGAAGAACCTTTATTTCGAGTTAAACTTTTACTAACCAAAAGTGCACTTGGAGTCATACTTTACTGTGGTAGGTTCAACATGCCCCTGTAACCTAGTTCACCCAATGCTAAGCCCTAAATTATATGAGTTCACACACAATACTAATCTAAACCCAAACAAATCATATTAAAGCTCAGTGTGATATGAAAACCCATTTCTCATATGAACCTACCGGTATTTCTTTTATCTGAATTATTGCTTTGATTTGTCTGCACTGATTTCAAGCAACGGTTGGGGATAGTGATATGTTCTCTGGTCCTAGATAGAAAGGAAGGATGGAGCAGACTACTATACTATGAGTTTCCAGGTGAGTTTTTCTTAAACATTGAACAGAGATGTTAAACAATGAAGTGAAAGGAAGCAAAAGGCCATTGGGAAGAATACCAGTATGTGAAAACCTATCATCAAGAATGCAAGAAGCCCCTTTAAAATATGTCTCCATGATATAGCATATTCCTTTTAAGCATTCTGGAAAAGCAGTTGAGGATGCTCCAAGATCTTGATGGCCAAACGATTGGAGAGAGGACCTGTCTAGCCAACACCAGCCACCTCCAGATAAACCAGCTAACAGCAAATGCTCTCTCAATGACAAGGACAAGTCAGAAACCAGACAGTTGAGGATATGAACTGTTATTCTCTTTAGAAATATAAGGTTACTCAGCACCATTCCCATTAGGCAAAATAAGGCAGTAACCTGAGGCACATAACCTAATGAAAAGGCAGAAAGTGGTTGGTTATATAATTATGTTGTCAGTTTTTGAGTCAATTGTTGCTGCCTGAGAAAGTGAGAAATGTTTGTGGCATGTTTGGCTTCAGACACCAAAACAATTTGATGGCTCTTTGGTCCTGCACTTTTGGGCTGAGGGCAGAGAAGGAGACATTCACTGCACCAACATGACTTCAATCAGCCCTGAGGCTACAATACAGTTCAATCTGCTTTTTAGGAATCATAGTTTTGATGTTGGCTAATGGTTATTAATGTGGGGACCGAAATAAATAAATAAAAGTTTAAAAAAAATCACCAGTGAAACAAAACGAAAACCATTGATAATAAAAACAATAATGATAAAACAGAAAGTGCAACCCTTAACTATATGATCATTCAAGCCATTTGTGCAGGCTAAAATGATTAATTAACAGAAAAACTATTTGGTCCTGGAACAGTTCTTGCCCTGCAAAAATTCAGATACGCAACCATTTTGTAAGCTGTTATCTAGATTTAGCAGTATGGAGTCCTTTGGACGGAATTCCGTGAGGGGTGATGGTACATTCTGGATGTGACCTGGTCTTCATGATGTTTCAGGACTTCAGTTCCTTCCACACACAAAAGGAGTTGACATGGTGGGGAGCAGCTGCAAGTCTAAATGCTTCCCAGGTGTGGCATTTTCCCCTGGAGTTTGCTGCCAAAGCCATTACTGCAGCATACATCCATAAAGGTACATGAAGCACCTTTATACTGTGATAAGGAATCTACCAATAATTCTATAACAACACTTTAATATGGAGATGAATGAGTATGACAGATGATAATTGTGTGGCTATTAGCTTCATGTAACATTTTTATTGTTTGAAAAAACACACAATTGGGGAACAGTTTCCCAGGAGGAAAATCAACCCTACCTGCAGTTGTCCTAAAACTCAGTTGCTGCAATTCACAAAGACTGATCCTTCTAGAATCCATATCATCAAACGTTTGTACAGATAAAAATAGTTAGCTCAGCGGCCAGTCCATTGGACTCAAATGATTAAAGAGCTATTTCATCTATCCACATCATTGCTATTTTGTTTAATATAATAATTTGGGCTGGATAGCTGCCCTGAAGCATGCCTCAAATAATGAGTGTTTTGAATTATATATTTTGTTTTTCTAATAGAAGCCAAATGCAGGTTGCTTGCAGCCAACTTGTGGTCTTATTTACCTTCAGTTCATCTAATGCAGAGAACTGTAGAAGAAAGAAGGGAGAACTTTATTAACAATTATCAGTCAGATTATATTTCAGGTTGTAGTTAATTTGTCCACTTGCTTTAATTGATGATTTTCTCTAAACTATTATACATAAATCAAAAGATGGGCAGACAAAAATGCATCAATTATATATGGGTTTAAGCCAGGGCTCCTTAAGCTTTTAAACATTCTTTAAAATAGGCCAAGAGTTTACTAATAACTATAATGAAGCCTCATAATAGTTTCAGCTATAGATTGTGAAACTGGTTATCATTGCGGTTGCTTGCATGAGTGTTTCTGGCAGTTAAAAATCATAACACAAACGGTCACAAGGGGGCACTGCAGGAACACATGATTTACTTAAAGCAGCCTGTTTAAGGGAACTAAAGGTTGAGGTTTCCATTCTACCTATTGTATTCAGAAATATTCCAGTGAATGGGAAAATTGTCTGCTAGTATCAGAAGTTTGGGCAATCTCCATTCCAGCTACTCTGACTGTGAAGCTGAAGAGGTATTTTACAAGAACTCAACTCCTCTGCTCGCAATAAAATTCCTTATTCCAATAGACTTGAAATTTTAGGCCTGGATAACCTTGAACTACGCCGTCTACGTTCCAACCTAAGCCTAGTACACAAGATCATCTACCTTAACGTCCTACCTGTTAACGACTACTTTAATTTCAACCACAATAACACTAGGGCTATCAATAGATTCAAACTAAATGTAATCCGCTCTAATCTTGATTGCAGAAAATACGACTTCTGCAATAGAGTAGTAAACGTCTGGAACACTTTACCTGATCCTGTTGTTAGTTTCTCTAACCCCCATACCTTTTACTTTATACTGTCTACCGTGGACCTTACACGTTTCTTAAGAGGTCCCTAATAACTGACTGACTAGAAGCCAGACTGCCAAGCCATCGGTATTCCATCTGGATCAATGCACAAATATAATGCCTAGAACAAAAACGTTATCAGCTGCTGTGGCCTAGAGGTGGAGCTCTTACCTCACAATCAGGGGGTTGTGAGTTCAATCCTAGGTAGAGGCAGATGTAAGGGTCTCCTGCTTGGGCAGGGGGTTGGACTAGATGACCTGCAAGGTCCCTTCCAACTCTGTTAATCTGTTAAATCTGTCTGTTTAAAAAAAATGGTAACCATTTACATGTTAACAGGCATGTCTGCATTGGAGCAGGGGGAGTCAAAAAGTGTCGCTTACAATTGTGAGATTAAAACCCTGCCCCTTTCTTTACATATGTTGCATGCTAGATGTTAAAATATATATGGTAGCTTTTTTCTTCCCTTTACTTAGTTAAAATAAGATTCAGTAGAATACATCTTTTCCAGAAACCTGAGACCAGAAGCAATACAATCTGCCTTCCTAAATTCTGCCTTTGAAGTATAGGGTTCGTTGACCTATTTTCACTATAAAGAAGATTGCTTACCGATCAATAACTCAATTAACATTTTCTAGAATTAATAATATTCATTATTCTTCCTGATCAGTTGAAATATTCCTTGCTTTCATATAATCACCAATCCATCTGTTCAGTAATTCTGACCTTGGCTAGAAGACCTTTCTAGAACATCACACAGGACCTTCCAGCTATATCAGGCTTGCCTGGATTAAAAAGCTAAGCAGTGTCATATCTAATTAGTTTTTGGAAAGGAATATGAAGACTGCAAGTGAGGCTGAAAAATTGAAACAACATCCAGGAAGCAGACAAGGACCAAACACTTCCTATACTGTTGCAACCTGGAGGTAGTAGGCCACTAGGCACTGAGGTCACGTGGAATTGAGGCTAACATCTGGAAGTCTTTACCTATTTTTAAGAAAACCTGGAAATGCTGCATGCTCCCTCACCCCCCAATGCTAAACTAATACAGGTAGTCCTCGACTTACAACAGCACATTTAGTGACCGTTCAGAGTTACAACAGCACTGAAAAAAATTATTTATGACCGTTTTCACCCACGACCATTGCAGCATCCCCATCATCACATGATCAAAAATTCAGACACTTCGCAACTGATTCATATTTATGATGGTTGCAGTGTTCCGGGATGTTGTCATACATGTGACAAGATGTGATATTGTCGTACAAGTGACAAAAATTATGCAAGTAGCATCATTTGCTTCATGATGCTACATGTTTACGAACGAAATTCACCCGCGCCTTCTATAATTTTGTAAACAACAAACTTAAAGACTCTAGATCCATCCCACCCCTAAAAGGACCGTAAAGTAAAGACTGTAATGATGAAGCCATTAAAGCCAACCTCTTTAACACATTCTTTGGCTCAGTCTTTGTAAACAGCAATGGCTTATGCCCCACATTTCCTAGTCATACCACACCTAATTACAACGATCTAATACATATTGATTTTACAGAAGATAACATTGAAAAGGCACTACCATCTCTATCTCTTGGACCTGATGGACTATGTGCCTACTTCTTAAAAAAGCTTTCCACTGCCATAGCAGAACATCTAAGCATAATCTTTGAAAAATCTTTCAGGACCAGCTCCTTGCCCAATCTATGGTCACTAGCCACGGTCATCCCTATCTTTAAAAGGGGAGACCCCAGCTTAGTTGAAAATTACAGACCAATATCTTTATGTTGCGTCACCTGTAAAGTCATCAATCATAAACCAATCCATTACCCTCCACTTAGAAACAAACAACCTACTCTCTAACAAACAAATTGGCTTCAGAAAAAAAATTGTCCTGTAATCTGCAACTCCTACACTGCAAAAACATATGGACTACACAACTCGACCAGGACAAAGCAATAGACACAATTTACATAGACTTCTGTAAAGCCTTTGATACAGTGGTACACGACAAACTACTTCTAAAACTAAAATCTTATGGCATTTCTGGACCCCTGCATAATTGGATAGCTGTGTTCCTGTCAAACAGACAACAAGTTGCCAAAATAGGGAGCGCCCTATCAAATCCTGTACCTGTTAACAGCGGTGTCCCCCAAGGCAGCGTTCTAGGACCAACACTCTTTATAATCTACATAAATGACTTTTGTGATCATATTATAAGCAACTGCGTCATCTTTGCCGATGATGTAAAACTATTTAACACCACCGACAATACTGCTACCCTTCAAAAAGACCTTGACTTTCTGTCAGAAAGTCAAAC
>QLTV01001030.1:5143083-5153261 GCA_003457575.1 Thermophis baileyi
TTACCTGTCAAGGACTACTTCAGCTTCAACCACAACCATCCACGAGCTCACAATAGATACAAACTTAAGGTAAACCGCTCCAAACTCGATTGCAGAAAATTCGACTTCAGCAACAGAGTGGTCAATGCCTGGAATGCACTACCTGACTCTCTGGTTTCTTCCCCAAACCCCCCAAACTTTAACCTTAGACTGTCTACTGTCGACCTCACCCCATTCCTAAGAGGTCTGTAAGGGGCGTGCATAAGTGCACCATCGTGCCTACCATCCCTGTCCTAATGTCCCCATTTATTTGTATCCATTTCATGTATTCATAATCATATTTATAATTATATCTGCTATCTTATCTTATACATTCTTGACAAAATAAATAAATAAAATAAAATAAAATAAATAAATAAATAAATGTTTGAGTTTGCTTGTCACCTTTTGCAACCTTCTGACAAGCAAAGTCAATGGGGAAGCCAGATTTACTTAACAACCGTGTGACTAACTTAACAATTGCAGTATTTCACTTACCAGCTGTGGCAAGAAAGGTTGTAAATTGGGGCAAAGTTCATGTAACAAATGTCTTGCTTAGCAACGGAAATTTTGGGCTCAATTGTGGTCATAAGTCAAGGACTACCTGTACTCCATATCATCAGCAATCTGTAAATGGGCCTGGCCATATACAGATCCCATTGTAACATACAGACCGTGAAACTTCATTCAAAGTGGGAGGGGGTTCCATTATTAGCTAAAATCTGAAAAACGCAAAGATTAGGTCACTGCACAATTTTATATTGAACATGATGACATTTAGGCATCATGAAGCAAATGATGCTACTTGCAAAAATTTTATGACAATATCATTACATAAACAACAAAAGTTTTATTAATCATGTAGCGATGTCATTGTGGAAATGATAGCATTTCCATCATGTTCTTTGCATAAGGACATCATCCATAAGCAATGCACATTCTAACATTAGCATAATGATCTCATCATTACATACATAACATAAATCACAGCCAAACTGGTCCATTGAATGGAAAGTCTATTACATGGAGGTGTTGTAAATCAAGTTTTCATTATGAGCCGAGGTAGCGCAGTGGTTAGAGTGCAGCACTGCAGGCTACTTCAGCTGACTGCTAGCTGCAGTTTGGCGGTTCAAATCTCACCGGCTCAAGGTTGACTCAGCCTTCCATCCTTCCGAGGTTGGTAAAATGAGAACCCAGATTGTTGGGGGCAATATGCTGACTCTGTGAACCGCTTAGAGAGGGCTGTAAAGCACTATGAAGCGGTATATAAGTCTAAGTGCTATTGCTAGTGCTATTATACTTGGATACCAACCCTTTTCTATATTCAGGAGTAAATTCTGCCAGGGCTAATTTTTTGATCTTTTTGACCAAAGTGGGCACAGCTAAAGCAACCCTGAGTGGAACCACAGTCATTCCCTCTCTTCTTTTTTTTCCCCTATCCTCTTGCTACTACTTTCCCTGTTCCGGTTCTGATTCCTTTTCCCACTTCCCACAAATACTTTTGGAGCCCTGCTCCAAATACTAAGCAGCCCTGCTCTGTTCCATTAATGAGCATCTTTTAAGGAAGGGAGGGAGGGAGGGAGGGAGGGAGGGAGACTAAACTGTATAAATAACTTAATATCATTATTTCACTTTGAACTCTCATTTTGTCATTTTTGCTTCAATGGATATTATTATAAATAAATGATTAAACTGCATCTGCAATTCATCCCTGTGGCAAGGGCTATCACATATTCACAAGGAAAAAGGTCCTTTGGCAAAGTCTGGGGAACCCATTCTCTTCCCTGCTTCCCCAGGCTAACCAGTGGTGCAGACTGCATTGGGGCTCGATGTACTCCAATTAGCCCCTTTGTTTGTGGTGTTTAAAGCGAGATTGTTGCTGATCTCATTGTTCTTATTTGTATCACGTTTGTCTCAGTTGGAAGACATTGTACGGAGCAAGTTGGAGTCCAATCGAGGATGCAGAAGGTTCAGAAGTGTTGAAAAAGGCTCCAATTTTTCAAGCAGCATGCAGATCACTCCTCTACACATAATATTAAATTGTAATTATAGCTTGTTGGTGCCCAAGACTGAAGTTGCCATTAAATCTATATATACCATTTCCCCAGGCTTGCAAATTTTGTTTCTTAACCTGTTGATGCTTAGTTAAAAGGGACAAAGGAAAAAGAAACATTGCTTTTGTCCCAATAACATCTGAATTTATTTTTATGTGTGAGAAGAAAGCACATTTTCCAGGAAATTCAAGTACAAAACATACACACACACACACACACACACACACACACACACACACACACACACACACACACCACAAGCTCCTTTATTAAACAAGAAATTATTTTAGTATCTAGGAAGGAAAAAAAATGTGTCTGTTCCTGTTTCCTTTCCATGGTAACTCCATGCCTTTCTACAGTGAGAGTGTTTTCATTATATTGATCACCAGGAGGCACTGTATAACCAGGTTTATCTTTAATTGGGGCTCTTCAGATGTTGTTCCATAGAGTTCAAACACTCTACCAGGAATTGAACTCATGGACCTTCATACTTTAGAATACTATATAAGAGTTCAATAGTTTTACAAGTCATATCAAAACCCATACATCGGGGAAGAACATAATCAGAACATTAATATCTCTCCATTCTGAGAGATTACAGTCAAGTGTGTATTAGAGTGTGCTAACATTTATGACAAGACACATCTACCTGTCCTTTGGATCTGGCTGGATAAGTGATGCAGACTTAATCAAAATCATAATATGAGGCATTTTTAATGGGCTTTGTTAACAGTCATGGTTACTGTTCACACAATAGCTGTGTGGGTGCATTTCAGAATCAGAAATAGTATGTGCCTAATGTAAGTCATTACAGGGACAAACAGATGCATGGAAAGTGAGGTGGCTCCATCCAGTGGTGGGATTCAAATTTTTTTCCTACCAGTTCTGTGGATGTGGCTTGGGGGGGGGGTCATGTGACTGAGTGGGTGTGGCCAACTTGACATCACTCGTGCCCACTCAGTCACATGATCCCCCCAGCCATGCCCACAGAACCCGGTAGGAAAAAAAATTGAACTTACAGCAGTTCAAATTTTTTTTGAAAATTTGCAGCCTGTCTTTCTACTTATTTTCTGCCCAGGCCTGGCCTAATCTGTCAAAGGTCTCCTCCTGCATGCCGCCTGCTCTCCCTTCGACAGTCACATGCGTCACCCCGTTTCCCCTCCTTCACAGGCCCCGGCCCTAGCCCCACTTCCTCCCCCACGACTGCCTCTTTCTTCGGGCTTACCTTCCTCCCACAGCGGCTGGTGGCAGAGGGGAAGGCAAGCTCTCTTTTTCGGTGGGACTGCAAAAAGCCTCCCAGCTGCTGCCTCTTTGCCAGCTGCTTCCCGGCAGCGGCGGCTGGCTGGAGGCTGCCAAAAACTACCGGAGGTCTCGAACGTGCCAAGAAAGCCTCTGCCGTGCCGTCACCGCCCTGTTCTTCGCATCAGCTGTGCACGCACACCCCATTGCCTGCTGCACCGGTCCCTCTGCCTGTGAAAGAGGGGAAACAGGGTGACGCATACAACTGGAGAAGAGAGCGGGCAGCGAGCGGGCGGCGGCTCCGGGGCAAGGCTGGAACCAGGGAATGGTGCGTTCCCTGACCCGGCTGAGGCAGGCGGCGAGTGGGCAGCGGCTCTGAGGCAAGGCCGGGGCTGGGGAATGGCGCGTTCCCTGACCTGGCCAAGGCGGGCAGCGGCTCCATGGCCTCAGGGAATGGTGCGACCCTGGGGCCCCGGCCCCCGACCCAAGGCAAAGGGTGAGCGGGTGGCATACATTGCTTACCTTTGGTGAGCTGAGCTGAGCAGGCGTCGGTGAGGTGACTGGCGAGGTGATTAGCTGGGCCGCGTGGCGAAGGCAACATATATAGGGCAGGGGTGGGTGGGGAGAGTGGCCGGAAGGAGCAAGCATCGAGAGGGGCGAGCAAGCAGTGAGTGGGCAGGTGGGGCAAGTGGCAAGCAGGTGGGTGGGGCAAGCGGGGACCGGATGGTCAGGGGCGGGGCCACCCAGAGGTGGTATTTACCAGTTCGGCAAACCAGTCCAAATTGCTGCTACCAGTTTGCTAGAACTGGTCCGAACTGGTCAAATACTACCTCTGGCTCCATCTCTTGCTGGCAGATCTCCTAGAGGCATCTAATGGGCCACTACAATTAGGCTCCTAGACTAAATGGGTCATTTGCCTGTTCCCACTCTTCCCACTCTATTTTCAACGAAGAAAAATGCAATGGCCCCAGGGAGCTGCTAGAGGAAATATCTATATATAGAACCAATTCTCCCACAAGAGGGTGCCTGATCCCCTCCAACATAGCGTGAAACTCCTTGATCAATATATTTGCTAATCCATAGTCAGGGGACACATAATTCTGTCCTATCCAGCCAAATTCCCTGTAGTAGTAAGCAATTCCTAGAATCCCAAGCCAACATTTCTTGTGCTTATAGTACCAGAAGTAAGAATACTTTGATGTGGATGACATGGAAGAATGTATAAATGACTTTGAATTAATATATGGAATCTTAATATTAACATTAAAGAATTACCATTACTGCTAATTTTTTTAAAAAAAATCAGAAATTTTAAAGTCTGGTGCTTAACAGAATAACAGAGTTGGAAGGGACCTTGGAGGTCTTCTAGTCCAACCCCCTGCTCAAGCAGGAAACCTCTATACCATTTCAGATAAATGGTTGTCTAATCTCTTTTTAAAAACCTCCAGGGTTTGGAGCACCCACAACTTCTGGAGGCAAGTCGTTCCACTAATTAATTATTTTACTGTAACTGCCAGGAAATTTCTCCTTAGTTCTGGCAACTAAGTTTATTAGAATAGAATAGAATAGAATAGAATAGAATAGAATAGAATAGAATAGAATAGAATAGAATAGAATAGAATAGAATAGAATAGAATAGAATAGAATAGAATAGAACAGAACAGAACAGAACAGAACAGAACAGAACAGAACAGAACAGAATAGAATAGAATAACAGAGTTGGAAGGGACCTTGGAGGTCTTCTAGTCCAACCCCCTGCTTAGGCAGGAAACCCTACACCACTTCAGACAAATAGTTATCCAACATCTTCTTAAAAACTTCCAGTGTTGGAGCATTCACAACTTCTGGAGGCAAGCTCTTCCACTGATTGATTGTTCTAACTTTATTTATCTAGCAAAGATGTTATCAGGCATTATCAAAAAACATTAAGCAAATAAAAACAATAGTGGTAGAACACCAAGGCAAAGAAACACTTTGAAATATCAAAATGGACATGCAAACCGACAGATTGTACTTTTGTGTTAAGGTAATAGGAAAGAATCTTGTTCTTTGATCCTATTGTACTTTGAAATAGACGGAAGATGGGTACTCTTCCAGGTCTTTTTGCTTTATAATAGCAGCCCTATACATATTTATCTGGAATAAATCCCATTGACCTTAGCTTCAATATGACTTCCATTTCCAGCAAGCCTGTTGAGCTGAAAACACACGAAGAGAGAAGTGGGCTACAAGTGCAGAAGGTTTTCTCAGAGTGGGGACAAAGGGAAAATGAGCCTTGGAGGATCAGCTCATTGTAGAAGAACTGACTCGAGAGAGCTTCTGGTGAGAAATTGATCTGTGTGAATCTTGAAATTATGGAGAGAGGACTTAGGAATCCACCCCTCCCTGGGACTCAGTTTTGTCAAACTCCCTGGGAAAGCTTTCCAACAGGAGTAGAAAGGACATTCCAGATTCCCCTCAGCTCTAGGTATTCTGTCTCTGAATAAAGCAGAATGCCATCATCACCACAGGAACGGCTCCCGCAGCAGAGGTAAGCTTGAAGAAAATTGGGATAGCTGAGACTGGTGATGGATGATGGCATGCTGGAGATATGGTGAGCAGATGCAAAAAATAAAAATAAAAATTTATTTATTTATTTATTTATTTTATAAAATTTATATGCCGCCCAACTCCCGAAGGACTCTGGGCGGCTTACATCATAAAAAATAAATAAATAAGACTCCCATGACAAACAAACTAAACCTTTAGTGAACAATTAAACATGTAGAATGTAGAAAGAATGTTTTCTTATATGTATGCCAATATAGCTGCAGTTTTATACCTTGAGAATTGGATATAAATATGAGAGCTGGACTAGCTGAAATTAGGGAAACTTTTGAGATAGACATAGGATTGTCTGTAGCAGGTGTCTATTTAAACAAAACCTGAAGGTTATCATTCTATAGAATAGGATGTGTTATTACAAACAGCAGCTTCCAAATTTAGGGATGGGAAATTCATCATACTAAAAATGGTAAGATCTGTTTAAAGTTACACTGTAGAGACTATAAATATTTGTGTGTATCGTATAAATAAATGTTTTTATCTTAATTGCATCAATTTGCCTCTGCTTTTTTTCAGAATTAGTGCTTGGTAAAAAGCAGTGTAGCAGAAGTTCAATAGGTACTGATTTTCTTCTTGACAGGAATATGATACCAGGATCAAAAAAGCTTATGTTAAATTGCTGCCCACCATTCAGTTGTTAAATGCATTATGTCCTTTGAGAGAAAAAAATGTGTATAAATATTTACAATGCATCTTCAAAGCTATTACAGAGGAAAGCATTGTGAAGTGAGCTAAAAAAGCAGACAAGCAGCATACTTATACCAAAGTGTTTAATATATAGGTTAATACATAATGTAGTACAACAAAAAAGTTACACAATGATGAGTTGTGTATGTATATGAATTGTTTCTGAATATGGCAGCAGACATGTTTGTCTGGGGACAAGCATAACAAGTCCCTCAAAAAATGCATTATTGCTGATATTAGACAAAGAAACAATTAAACTGGCATCTCCTAGTATTTTTATGTTTCAAACTGGTACTTTTAGAATCTCTGTTCTCATTAATTTGGCCAAATGTAATAGATGTTGCAAATCAGATGCAAGTTGCTTTAGTTTATTCCTCAAGGGGAAAGTTAGTTAATTCAGAAAAGTTTTACAGGTAGTTCTCAACTTACGACCATTTGTTCAGCGACTGTTCATAGTTACAGTGGCATTGAACAAAGGGACTTAACAACCAGTGCCTGAAGTTATGGCTGTTGCATTGGCCTGTGGTCAAAATTCAGAGCATTGGCAGCCTGCTCGCACTTACAACTGCAGGGCTGCTCCAGATCCTTTACCGTCTATGCCTTTTTGGTTCCCTGCTACCCTGCGCTCTGCACCTCATGGCTTGGCTTGGCTTGCCTTCATATTGTGGGGGGGGGGAACAGAAAGCTTAAATTCAAAGCTGAAGAAGCTTCTTGGATGAGAAGCGAAACGTCTTCAAAGAAAAACAAGAAAGTCCAGTTGCCTCTTGAAAAAGAGCACCTTTGGGACAACCATGAGCTGGATGACTGAGAATCTCCATAGACATTTAGCTACACACTTTGGGATGAACACCCTTTGACCAGAGGTAGAGAAGCTTCTTGGATGAGAAGCAAAATGTCTTTCAAAGAAAAACAAGAAACTCCAGTTGCCTCTTGGGGAAAAAAAGCACCTTTGGGACAACCATGACCTGGATGACTGAGAATCTCCGGAGACATCTAGCTTAAAGCTTTTTTTTGGACATCTAAACCAAGCCACAAACAGCCAGAAGCATGGCACAAAATGCATTTTGGTGCACTGCTGCTTTGGGACTGCAACAGGCAGTCCCTGAACTGCAGCACAGCATGAAGCCAGCCATGGACACACATCATCAGCAGTGGGAGCAAGATGGTGAAGGTCGGCTGGGGTGGCAGAGCACAGGACATTAGGAGTTTGGAGTGCATGGTAGTGAGAGCAGCTGGGACTGGCTAGGGAGTTGTGGTTTCCCAGCATGCGGCAAGCATGGCAAGCAGCCCCAGAGCTACACAATGCTGCCCACAAGGCAGAGATGCCTGGCAAGAGCAAAGATGGGGGAAGATGGGCAGATGGGGGGAGTTGGAAGCAGTCCTCTATCTTACTGAGGGTTGGGGTTGGGAGGGACCAGGCTCAGAATGGCTTGGATTGGTCCTTAGCTAACCACTGGTAAAATTCACTTAATGATGGCAAGGGGATTGCCAGGATTGCCATCATTAAGCAATGCAATCACTCGATGTGTTGCTTTACAACTGCATCACTTGGTACCTGAAATTCCTACCCTAACTGTGGTTGCAAGTCAAGGTCTACCTGTAGTTTTGCATGCAAAAAGCTTCAGCTTTAATTGATGATCTCTCCAGGCACAGCTGGAAAAGGATGAGCTACAGACATAGTAAGTTAGGGTCTGACTTGGCACAAGGCAGTTTCATGTACCTAGTTGGCCACCATTGTCCCTCATTGTTTAGCTGCATTTTATCTTTTCTTTATTTATGGCATCTTCCTTCTATGAGTAGGCAGATCAAGTTCAGAAATATAATGGCTACCTGTCAGCTTCCCCCCCCCCCGTCCCAGCAACCCTTTATCATTGTTGCTAAACACTGTGGAAAGCAAACCTGCTTTCTTTATAAATGGCCTTAACCAGCAACCTTTAGAGGTGTTAGAAAAACATTTGAAATCTGTAATGCCATTATTCAACAAAAATGAATGAATTCATCATCAAAATCACTGCATTTTCTTCTCGATAAAATGATGGGGCCAGTTTTGCCCTGGTTGGCAGAAATGCTGGATGTTTTTGGTGAACATCAGAGAAGAAGTTAGTGAATTTCATAACCTCTGCTCCAGTTTGACCACTAGGAAGAAGACTACTTGGGACTGATTTTTATGCACAACTGTACGCATGATTTGGGGGGTTTTTTTAATATATAAATTATGATGGGTTAGCTAGATCACTTTAAACTCTAGACTCAATAACCCTTTCTTTTGTGATACTATTGTGTATTTCACATCCTTCAAAATGAACAAAGCCAATTTTGCCCTGTTTGAGGAGGGAAAATTCTGCTGAATAAGAATTTGATCATCTGCCCATAGTCTTGCTTCACTGAGCTTAGACCTCAAGTCAAGGTATGATTTGACATTTGATCCTGAATAAAGTTAATTCTTTTCTTTTCTATTTTTCAAACAACTTTACCAGAAGAGTGTGTGTGTGTGTGTGTGTGTGTGTGTGTGTGTGTGTGTGTGTGTGTGTGTGTGTGTACACATACATTCATAATCATGAGGGGAAAAACCTGAAAACTAGAACCAACATTCCGACTCAAAACCTGAACGGGAATCCCGTCCATTCTTTAGGTATTTTCATCACCTACTCAAAAACCAAATAGCAATATTATAAAAATATTAATACATGATGATAATAATAATAATAATAATAATAACAACAACAATGGTTAGGGTGATTTTTATTTTATTTTTTGCATCCTACATAAGCAACCTGGCCACCAGGGATGAGGAAAGTTGCTGTCCAATGCATCTGGAGGGATCCAGCCTGGGGGAAAACATGGCTACGTCAATAGCCCAGGAAATATCACCAGAAATGCTGCCAAAAGGGAGATGATGATCAGAGAGAGCTATTAGAACATCTGAGCTATTAGACCCCTACAAAAGCTTCTCAAGAGAAGGCAGGAGAAACGGCGCTTGGCGAGGGGCTCCAGCGCTGTCCACTTGCCCGGGCTTATGCAGAAGGGACTTATAGTCCGACGCGAGAGGATTGTGATTTCTACAAAAGGTGAACAAAGGAGGCTAGCTTTAAAAATCAGGGGAGGGGAAAATCTGCGATTTTCTAGTTACATGCTTAACTAGATTGGTTGATTAAGTTCTGGGGACTCTATTTCTACAATAGGCTAAGCCATAAACCAGGTTGACGGTTGAGAAGGAATGGCTATTTCAGAAACAGACTGCCCAAACTCGTCGAATGGCTCAGCCCCAAGAGGGAGACTCGGCCAAACCGTGAACCTGGTTTAAGGCTTAGCCTATTTGTAGAAATAGAGTCCCCCCAGAGCTTAATCAACCAACCTAGTTAAGCATGTAAACGTATCACAGATTTTTGGGAGAGGGAAAGTGGGAGAGGCCTGTCTGCTCCCCAAACTCCGCTTTTTCTTTTCTTTTCTTCCCGTTCCTCGCCGTTTCTTTCCCAGCGAAAGCGCGACATCGCCGGCGATCGCTCCGAGGTGGCGCCGGAGATCTCCGTCATCCGTCTCTCCCTGCCTCCGGCCGGCCAGCGGGCGGCTATTCAG
>QLTV01001030.1:5153332-5204777 GCA_003457575.1 Thermophis baileyi
CTTTGCGCGCGTTGTAAAGCGCACTCTAGGTCGCCAGTCCCTGCTCCCGCCCGTTCAAAAATTCTCCCGCCGCGAACACGCTAGTCGGGGCCGGATGGAGAAACTGATTTCCCCCCCCCCGGGAGTCCAGGTACCTACCGGTCGACTAACAATACCGAGGCCCCGCAGCCCAGCCATCCGTCTCCCCCAACCAAGTAGGAAATCCCGCTGAGCAACCCGGCGGCTAGAATGCTACCGGTAATACTTCGCTGCGAAGCCCGGAGGAATAAGAATCTCGGCGGAACAAGCCGCTGATGGGGCTGCGAACGGCGATTGAGAAAAGGAATGCAGCGGGACGCGTGTCCTAAAACACGTTAAACCAGACGTTTATTCAGCAGAAGACCACAGTTGGCTGACTTGGCCATCACTAGGTCGAAACCAAAGTAATCCACATCGGGATTCGGGGCAACTTGGAAACCCAGCTTAAATATTTCCAAATCCAAGGGAAAGGGAACAATCGCTGGATGTTGGCCGGTCGCAATGCGAATGCCCAGCATTCCTTCTGTGAGAGAGAAGGGGCGAATTTATGGTTAAAGTATTCTTTGGGGAGGGGACAGGGAGGGAGGGAGGAAGGGAGGGAGGGAGGGAGGAAGGGAGGGAGGGAGGAAAAGGAAGGAAGGAAGGAAGGAAGGAAAAGGAAGGAAGGAAGGAAGGAAGGAACTTTCCTATTTTACAGTTTGCATAGGTACCAGATCACGCTGCCAACCCCATTTCTCATCAAAAGATGTTGTCTTCCTGGTCCCCAACAAATGCTTCTTTTTCCTGGATCGGAAAGCTAGTTTTTCCCTTCATTGAAGCAAACACTAGCAGAAACATGGTATGAAAAATACATCACAATTTTTAAGAGGGCAAAAGCAAATGTTAGAAAGGTGGGGTTGGAGGAGTGTCTTGATCTTGCAGTCCCTTCCATTCCATTGTGGTCAAGTAGGATATGACAGCTGTACCACTAACCAGACATTGATTAATATAAACACTCAAGGAGACAAAATGTACAACTAACAAAACACTCCAAAGGATACCCAATTGCAATTTAGACACCTCAATTTATGAAACCAGTTCATTTTATTGATGTTGTGAGGCTTGAGGAACACATTAAATCACTAGTAAGGACTCTCTAGGCACCCGCAGTGGAACTCAGCCTTGTCATATCCACAGGATATCTTATCAGCCGGCGTGATTCTTTATATACCTTGTCATTATTGGAGAGGTAAGGTAAAGGAGTCCCTGTGGATTTTATTCCACTAGTCGTTGCTGACTATTGGTGCTCATCTCCGTTTCATTGAGCCAGCACTATCTGAAGACATTTCTGCAGTCATGTGGCCAGCATTGATGTCACAGAGTGCTGTTATTTTCCCACCATAGTGGTACCTATTTATCTACTTGCATTTGCATGCTTTTGAACTGCTAGGTTGGCAGGAGCTGGGCGAGGACGGGAGCTCATCTCATCACATGGCGCTCGGGTCACGGGCTGTTGGCTTTTCGGTGGACAAGTCCAGAGTCTTAACTGCTGAATCATAGTGCCCCACGCATTGGACAGGGGAATGCATATATTTCGTGGATGACCTCTCCCACCATAATCAATTTCCTGGGAATAAATAAATGATGCAGAAAAGCTGAATTGAGTCACATGGACACATCTCTCCCAAAAGAGAAGAAACTGAAAAAGTTTGATTCAGCAGGGGAAAAATAGGGGGGGGGGAGCAGTTTTGCAGGATCAAGGCAACATTGGAATTATTAGGTCATTCAGATATTAATGTAAAACACAAATCAGATGGCACATTGAGAACCTGTACAAATCATTTGTACAACCAAATGGTGAATCTACAAGATGCCTTGGATTACGTCCAATTTTTCCCAGCTACCATGGCTTACAAATCCAGCGAAACTATTTGGGAAAGGCTGTTGTAGTTCCTTTCAAATTCAACTTTGGGCATTATTCTTCTATTCAGTCTTATTCAAGTGATTTAAATCAATTAAATCAAAAAATGCAATTAGAGAGAGTTAGCGCTTATATTTTTCCACAAATACACATACTGTAGATCCTAAACACATTTCTTTGAAAAGAATATTTCCAAAATTTTAAAGTTTCACAATGAAATGGAAGAATTACCTTTGAATTTCTGGGTTTTTTTCTAATCTGGAGTTGACTTTGATATCAGAATGCTTTGACAACTTCAATGTTCCCTTCTGATCATACGATTTTGCCTCTATGTGATTTTCAGACCATGCTTACCAGTTTTTCTTGCTAAATTGTCAAAGACCCTACATGTATTTTCCACTTCCCTATTTCCTGAGATGTGATCATATGACCAACATAGGATTTATTGGTCACTGATAAATTCCTAGCAAAATTCTGCCACTTAGGAATGAGGTGGGAGGCAAAAACATGCCATTCAATATTTATCATCTTCAGCATCTTTGAAGCATCATCCCACTGAACTAGTGAAGGCAATGCATTTCTTTAGCTAGTCAAGATAGCGGCAGCAATTAAACAGGTAAGTCTTTGTCGCCTTCATTGGTGCAAACTGCAAGCCATTCATAAAGCACTGTATATCTAACCAACTCTGTATATATTCATTAAATGCAGCTTTGATTATGTGGTGTTGAAGTTTAGTGATCATATAGATAGACCTTTTCCATGATTATCTGTCCCCATCCTGGCCCTTCATTTGATCAGTGGCTCACCTGTCACAACTACTACTACTACTATAGTTAAGATTATGTTCCTTATTGATGAATATTTTTTCTTTTTTTAAAATGCCTTCATTGCTAATTCTAAGGTTGTACCTCCCTCCCTGAGTTTGGTCTTTTTTATATTTAAATTAGTAGATCCCAACCCACTCCTGGAAAAGGATCTGTTGGAACAACTGTATTAGCCAGTAAATAATATTTGTAATATAGTGATTGTTCTATTGATTCTCAGAATAATTACCTTTGAACATATCACAGAAGTATTTACATACAAATGTTTGGTAATGGTAGAATGCTATATTAATTTAAGATATGTTTATCAACTTCCCTCAGTTTGAATGAGCTATTATAGTGAAAGGGAAAAAATAAACAATATATCCCACTTTCTTTAATTTTTGAGCCACATATGTTCTCATACTTTGAGTTGTAGTTCTGTATTTTCAATGCAGTACCGTATCTAACTCAGTACAGAACAACTTATAAATAATAAGTTCATATGCATTGCTGGAGGAGAACTACTATTTTCAACAACAAAAAAACCCACTAAAATAATGTATCCATCAGTAAAGAACATTTTCCAACAATCTGACAGGAAGGCAGTTCCACTAGTTGCTTGATCAGTCTCTAGTACTGTATCAAGAAACAACCTGAACTTTTGATGACACTGTTCCCTAGTAATCACTTATTGCTAGTGATCTTGGACCATCCGTTGAGAAGCTCTGGGACATGAACCAGCTGATGTAATGATTGGAGCTAGTAGAAAAAGACTGAAAGTAAACTTGATGAAGCATGGGTACATCTACCCCATGGCAATAAGAAATGCAAAGTATTGGTACTTGTCTTCATGGCAGCAACCTATAAGGAACTAAATCCACAATATATAAGTCATTTGGAAAAAAAAAACCAAGCTCTGGCTTCAAAACAAACTGTTTTGGGATCAGAAAAAAAGCAGATCAGTTCAGGAGGTGGACATTTGAGATTAGCCTAGTTTTAGAGTAGATTCCAAACAAACTCAGAGCAGTTATGTGGACACTGTTGCAGCTTCTGCAAACCCTATGCCAAAGCAAACTGTCTCTCATACCATAATGGGATAAAGATATATAATTCTGGAGTTCTGTTATTGATGGAATAATAGCAGTATCTGGCAGGGGAAGAATTATTAGCTATATTTATTAGCTGGTTCCAAGACATGGTAATCCCGTTTTCCAAAAGCAAGTGATTTTCAAATGCAAAAGTTGTAAGACCATTCTTTATTTAGTGTGGAGGTGGGAGATACTTCCAAAGTAATCTACCAAATCCCTTGCATGGATTGTCCCTGTGACTATGTAGAACAGATGGGGAGGAAGCTAACCACCAGATTGCAAGAACACAAGTGAGCAGTCAGATGAGGAGACCTGAACTCATTGGTAGCCTCACACTGCAATGAACAAGGACACACATTCAATTTCGCAGCTACTAAGATTGTTGGACGAGCAGGCACAAAAACAGCCAGGGAAGTGTTTGAAGCCTGGGAAACAGGCCCCTCTTCAGTCAACAGGAGTGCTGATTTATCACCAGCCTATCAAGTACTTAGAAGGCGAGGGCTGGGCAGCACAAGCAAATGCCAGCTAACGATGTAAAAGCCAGCCATCAACATACCCCAATCAGCATCTAAAAAAGGCACATACAACAGGCACTATAAATACCACACAGAACAGCACACACTCTGCTAGAGAGAAGTTCCCTGAAGATCAGCTCAAGCACAAGTCTGAAAGCTCGGAAGAAAAAGCCTCTGGTCCCAGTGACTGACCCAGATTGGATCCTACGATATTATCCGGGACACGTACATTTGCCTTCATTCATGAGTGTTCATTGGACCCAGAAAGGGGGATGTTTATTTGATCCCAATGAATGAGCCTATGTTAGGAGTACAGAGAGTGTGCTATTTTGTTTATTGCCCAGATCTTTTGTAGTTTTTGTTACCATCAATTATGCCATCCCGATTGCCCTAATTCTGATTTGATCCCATCAAATTATGGTTATAATGGTACTTTGGTTGCCTCAAAGAGGTTCCCGTGGTAATAGTATATTAGAAGCCACACTTCCAAAAATAGGACCAGGAAAAAGAAGTGTGTCAGATCAACAATTAAATTGAAATGAAATGAAAATCAACAAACAATATTATTTTTCCAGTATTGATATTTATTACCATCTCGTGAAGTCCAACAATTAAAAACATTTTGGAAGAACTTTAAATTGATGGAGAAAGTGCTTTCAATGTTTTTGTCAAAAGAGAACATTTGCTATAATCCTCTTGGACTTTCCACAATTATGAGGTGGCCAAGTATGTCCAAGTTCCCAATCACTTACAGCAAATGGGCAGTTTCCGAGCCAGGACAAAGAGACTGTAGAGGCAATGTCTTTGACTTGGTCACTAGGCTGTAATTTGATGTTTCTCTCTTCTTCTTTTTACATTGTTGTTGTTTTATTTTGCTCTAGCAATTCTGATTAAATATGAAAGCAGGATGTCAAGTTTTGTAAAGAACTAAATGAAGCTTTATAACTAACTGAATAAATCTGCTTCTGATAATGTGTGTGGTGCTGGTTCCTGACTGGAGACAATTAAACAGGGCCTTCAAATTGACTCACCATAAAGCAAAGCTTCAAATAGCGGGTTTTTGAAAGGTAGAATAGATAAAAGTTTGTGTTTATGTCAGGGTTTTTTTTTTTTCCGTCATTTATTTTGCAAAGTTGGCTGCAAGGTCATCCCAATAGATTGATTCAATTCCCAGGCAAAGACAGCTCAGCAGGCCATTCATTGCCCAGAACAATTCCACCAGATGGCACCTGGACATGGCGTTATTGTATGAAGTGTTGTTTCTGGAAAAAATATCCCTCCCCCAATAAATTATACTTTATATAGTGTGCTTGTTCTGTCTCTTCCCATAATTCAGACCTAGATAAAAACATAATCACGCACTGCACCATGATATGTCAGACTCACAGACAATCATGTACTCTACTTTCCAGTCCACATACAGAGGGGAGAAAATAAATAGCTCATATTGTTATTTATTGAGTTCAGGAAGGTTTCCTTTCCATACCCCGGACAGCAGTTTCCTTCTTGTTTATAATGATTAGCAGACACTCTTTCATTGTTCAAGGTAAACAGATAACTGTCTGTGGCTTTGCCCACCACTGCTAAATCCCCTTTACAAGTCCCTCTGAGAGTATTCAGAAACTATATGTATAGATGGGAGCGAGGGACAAGTATTCTGTTCCTTCTACCATCTATCTCACTTATCCCTTGCTCTTCATGACAGATCTAAAGAGATGCTGTAAGCTCATTCAGTTGAACACGGTTACAGTTCCTCTTCAATTTTTCCTGTTTATTTTAGAAAAAGGGAAGGTGAGGGTAGAACCAGAACATACATACTCAGTTCCTATCCACTTTTACAATTAGTGAATGCCCAAATAAGGCTGAAGTATTTGACCCATTAATTAAAGCAATGTCAGAATATAAACAACTACAACTATACAGTCACAGAATGTAGTAAGTGGAGTGACCTAAATAATATGTCAGTCAAGTTCAAGGATAGTGACCTCCAGATATTGTTGAACTACTAGTCTCAGCAACTCTCATTTTGGGTCATGTTGGTTAAGGATGTAGAAATTTTAATAGGCAATATCTTAAGGGGACACAAGGTTTCTCACTGCCAGTGACAAAGAAATTGGAAGGAAACATGGAAGACTCTGTGAACCGCTTAGAGAGGGCTGTAAAGCACTATAAAGCGGTATATAAGTGCTATTGCTATTGCTATAAAAATATATAGTGTGGCAACTTACATCAAGGTTGCCTTTGGACTGACAACAAAGTCACTTCAGGTAGTTATTATTCTTTTTTTCTTTGGCCTTTTTCAATGTAGCTCGGATTATATATGAAGGGTGGAATACTCGCATTGAAGAAGTTGATTTTTTATATGTTGATTTATATAAAGAGGCTTTTCTTTGTAGTGATTCCCAATCTCACTGACTTTTGAATGCTAGGACACAGGAACACCCCATTCCCCTCCAAACCATGCCAACCTTGTCATCTCAGAAGGGATTCAGAAGTTTCCTCTCAATATAGGTGGTCCAAATACTGGATAAAAATTACCATTCTCCTTAACCTTGTGAGGAACACCATACAGTAACAGATTTACTTGTTTACAAAATAACAATCTGCAAGTATTTCTGTTTCGTGTTGATACGCCTTTGTTCTCGATAACATATTGGAAGAGTGCATCCAGAATTGCAAGATAAATAGAACAATAATATCTATAGCATATTGACTTTTGTTGATTCCCTGTACTATGCTGTTTCCTATGCAAGCTTTTCCCAACCCGGAGCCTACCAATGTGTTGAAGTAGAACTCCTGATCCCAGCCACTTCAATCAGTAGTTACATTAATAGATAATAAGGAAAATGTTATGTACTAACTGTCAGTACATGGTTTCACCCAGGTCCAGCGTTTGAGCGGGAGAATGCTCAAACGCTATTGGCCGTTCTGCTGACAGCTCCCTATAAAAGGGCAAGCTGTCAGACTACTGTTGCTGATTGTTCTGAGCAGTTACTAAATAAAGAGCTGTCTGAAGTCTGTCTCCTGTGATCATTCCCACTACTTAACAGAAAAAGTAAAAGAACTAGCTCAAGTTTTGCTGAAAAGAAGATATGTTTTCCCCTAGGCAGTTGAAAGAAATGGTTGAATAAGCAGGTTTCTAGTTTACTCATCACGAATGTAGTCAGGGAATACAGTCTGCTGACTTTGAATGAGTTCAGATCTCTAGAATCAGATGAATGACATGTATGATCCTGAAGAAACGTGCTCATGATCAAACCAAATCTGTCTGTTTTCTCTGAGAAATCCTGGACAAGGGGTGAAGTACTAGATGACTGGAGAAAGACAAACATTGGCCCTTTCATCAGGAAGGGCAAAATGCAAGGCCAGGAAATGATAGTCTGAAAACAGAGAAGATTTGAGATGTGATGATAAAGCAATCTTGAAGAAATGCAGATGATCAGATATTTAGCATATTCTTCATTAAGTAGAATTAATTTCAATTCAATAGTTGGATGAAAAGAGAGCAAATGCTCATATTTACAGACAACACAAAACATGGCGGACATATATAATATGTTAGAAGGCAGAAAAACAAAATGATTTTGATAGAGAAGTGAGCAGAATTTAAGAAATGTAAGAAAAAAGAATTTAACTGCACAAGCATAAGGCAAGGAATATATGATCAGAATAATGAGATGTGTGAAAAATGATTTTGGAATTGTAATTGATTAAAAACTGAATATTAATCAGAAGTGTGATCTGGTGGCAAAAGAAGCAAATGAAAGTTTTAACTAGCTAATAATTTCCAAATAATTTCCTGTTTATTTTAGAAAAATTAGGGAAGGTGAGAGTACATACTGTATCTGTTCTTTTATATTCTGCATTGAGTGGACTCAGTCTTAAGAATGTGTCTAGTTCTGGGAACCACTTTGAGGGAAAATGCTGAGAAACTGAATGCAGAGAAACATAATAAGGCTGATCAATCACAGGGGAGAAACTTAAATCTTAGGAAGAAAACCAAGGAAACTACAGGTAGTCCTCACTTAACTACCACAATTGGGACTGGTAACTCCATGGCTAAGTGCCATGGTCATTAAGCGAAACATCACATGACTGCAATGAACAATTTTACTTCTGCCTTTCTATTAACTCAGCTTGTTGCAACCCAGTTAAGGAGCGCACAAATGGCAATGACGTAACTGTGGGATACTGAGATGATTGTAAATACGTGCGGGGTGCAAAGTGCTGAAATGACAATCCGTGACTGTGGGATGTTGCAATGATCATAAATTCAAGGATTGGTCACAAAGTATTTGTTAAACTGCCATAACTTTGAACGGTCATTAAATGAGGACTACCTGTAGGTAGCGAGTGAGGGTTTGAGAAGAGAAGATTGAAAAATATGATATCATTCTTGAACACTTGAAGGGTTATTCAAAGTCATAATCTGTTCTGTTCATCTCACAAGCAGAACATGGAGTAATGAACTTAAATTTTAAGATTCTAGTTGAATATCGGGGGGGGGGGGAATGCTAACAGAGCAGTGGAATAAATTACCAAAAGAAAGTGATTGAAATCAAAGCCTGGCTAACCATCTCTCTGAGAAGCTTTAATATGGATTCCTGCACTGAACAGGGAGTTGTATTCAGAGGATCCAAATGGCCCCTTCTGACTTTATGATTCTATTATTTGTGATAATTTTTATTATTTTTATATCTAGATAATTGCTGCCTCATTTCCTTCACTATTGATAAGATTTGATCATAGTTTTAAATGGATTTCTTCCCTGTGCTACATCTGATACAGTTTGTTTTTAATTTCTTAAGTTAAACAAAATGATTTCTCCAAAGTCATGAAGACTTTCGTTTAGCCTTTTCTTATTTGAAATAATTGACTCATTCTTTATAAACACATGTCAAGTGCATTGGGCAAATATAAGCTGCCTCTCACAGGGGGTATTAGATGTAATCAGACATTTCTTTATTTGTTCAATAAAGTAGTGCAAAATGATTAAGGGGCCCAAATTCATCAAAGCATTTAAATATGAGCTGGTGGAATAATTTCCATTCTCAGTAGATTGTACAATTTGCATTTTAATTATAAAATAATTACAAAGTGTGAAGTTTTATATAATCCACTTAAACTAGTAATGCCAAAAATGAAAGGCATTTCCCAGGAAAATTTATCCATCTCTTTATTTATCTTTTGTACAGATAGCATATGAATATAGAACTAGAATGTGTTCCACTTTGGACAGATATATATATTTAACTTGGCTCTTGTCAAATAGTTTTAAGTTTCAAAAACAACATAAATCCTTAGAAATATGAAATGTGACTCTATTAAAAAAATGTTTTCAGATTCTTCTTCTGCTTCTGAACTGTAGTCAGTAGCAGAAAGGCAGAAGGAAAATATGCCCATTCTAATCATTTTGCAGATGGATGAATTGTCTTTGCAAATTTTTCCCATTCTTGCATCCACCAAAGAACCATTTTTATCTTATAGAATTAGTGCTGGTTTGTTTTCTTATTCTCTTCCTAATCATTTGTGTTGAATATTGATGAGGGAGAAGTCGTGACATACGACTTCCCCCCTCATTGGTCCATTCTCCAAGGCGGGAGAATGAACCGGTGTTAGTGGCTGAAATATTGGACAGCTCCAGGTATAAGAAGAGCTGCCGGAGCGCCAGCCATTCAGGTTTTTTTACCGGAGCAGAATAAACCTGATATCTACAATGCCTGTGTGTCCTGCCTCCTCATTCAGACCCGACCTCTGACACTGGCGACAAAGGTGGGATGCTAGAGGAGAACAAAGGACAATCACTGTGTGGCACGGATGGCCATTCTTCTTCAGACGAGAGTGGCTCTTCAGCACCAGCCTTCAGGGTGGCTACCTATGCTCCACCCAAACCAGCATGATTGGTTAGTGTATATGGGACAATTCAGAATGTTCCTGCAAGCAAATGCCTGTTGTGGCCCGCCAGCATCCCGTGCAGGTGATCATGGATCCCGAGGATGATGAGGCGGTTGTGGCACGGTACCATCGACCCGTGCACCTGGCACCCGAGTCAGAGAGTGAGGAGGACGATGAGGCGGTTGTGGTGAGGTACCATCGGCCCGTGCACCTGGCACCCGAGTCAGAGAGCGAGGAGGCTGAGAGTCAACCAGGGCCTTCTGTACCTCCTGAGGAGCCCATCAGGGCCGAAGAAGAGGAGGAGGAGCCTCTTCTTCTCAATGCTCGGGCACGCAGGGCTGCTAGAAGGCAAGTACGGGTCTTGTTTCCTGCATTCCTAGCTCTGGGAGTATTGCCAGATACAGTAAGACCTGCTCATTTATCTCTTGGACTCCGGCCAGCTGTTAAGATTACATATTAACAGCGGGGGTTTGAAAAAGACTATTCTGCCTTTATTTTGTTTTCAGCGGCTCCTAAGATGTTATTAGGAGACCTTTATTATTAGTAAAAGAACAGTGTTTTGCAGTTTGTGTGTGCGTATTATTGGTGGTTCATCACTGGGGCAGAACAATGCCTTGCAAGATGCAGAGGACAAGAGGAAGAGAGCCCTGTTCCGCAGCAACTGTGGAAACCGCCTGTATAAGTTGGCTCAAACCTTAGCTGCACCAAAGAACATAGAGACCATTGAATGGAAGGAACTACAAGAGATATTGGAGGAGCATTATGCCCCAGCAGCATCACCATTCGCCCACCGACTTGACTTTTACCGCAGAGAGCAGCAACCAGGTGAGACCATAAACAATATGTCACCAAATTGAGGGCCATTGCAGCCGGCTGCAAATTTGAAAAGGTAGATCAAATGCTAATAGAACGAATCCTTGTGGGAATGAGAGACCTGAGGTTGCAGAGGAATTTAGCAACTAAGAAAGCTCTCACTCTAAAAGAAGTATTGGAAGAAGTGAGAGCAGCCGAACTTTCTGACAAGCCGATAACTGATAACGCTAAGTCAGGAAGCGTCCATTCCTCCAGGGGGGCGGAAAATAGATACACAGATGGGGGTGAAGACGAGAGAAGCGATGAGGAGGAAGAAGATATCTGTAGAGTCAGAGCAGAGAGGAGAATGAGACAGAATGAGGCAGAACTGAGATCTCTGTGGTGTGCCGGATGCAAAGGGAAGCACCCCAGGTCGGCATGTAGGTTTAAAGATGCCATATGCCGACGGTGCGAAAGAAGAGGGCACATTGCTGAGGCTTGCAGAGCAAGCCTGCCTGCATACCAGAGGCAGCCCTCCAACCAACCACGTGACCAACAACAAAGGGGATTCTGGAAGGCGCCAAACTCAAACTACAGGCGGAAAGAAAACAGAAGCGCAAGAGACAGAGATTTTGAGGACACAATAATAGGGCATTCTGATGTCTATAAAGAAAAAAAATGCACATCACCGTGCAGATTGGAGAAGAGTGGTGCGATATGGAGAAAGATAGTGAATCCTATATCTCCATAGTATCCTTGGCAACTATAAAGAAGGCAATCCCAGAAATAACCAAGCAACAACTAGAACCCCAACAAATTAAATTAAAGGATTATCAAGGAAACAGCATCCCACTCCTGGGGAGAGGATTTTTTCCCGTGAAATTCAGAAAATTCAAGGGCCTCCTACCACTGACCATCATGGACAAAGACCCACCCAGCCTGCTTGGGGTGGAATGGTTTAAAGATATTGGTGTAGAATTCACCATACATACTCTACAAGGAGAGGACTCTGATGAAATGCAAGCAGAAATGCAGTCGGAATTCAAAGACGTTTTCGACGGAAGCCTGGGCAAGTATACGGGGACCCCTATATCCTTCAACCTAGACCCTAGTATTACCCCTGTCAGACTGAAACCGAGGCGAGTCCCTATTCCTCTTCGGGCCAAAGTAGACGAACAATTAGACAAGCTAATTGCATAGGGATTTTTGGAGCCGGTAGATCACGCGAGGTGGGAGACACCTATAGTAATACCGGTGAAACCAGATGGGTCAGTTTGTCTATGTGCTGACTATAAATGCACAATTAATAAAGCACTGCAACAAAGCGCATACCCGGTACCAATAGTACAACATCTGTTGCATTCCTTTGGAAAAGGAATTTTTTTTGCTAAACTCGATTTGGCCCAAGCATACCAACAATTACCTGTAGATGATGCTACTGCAGAGGCACAAACCTTTGTGACCCACAAGGGGGCTTTTAAATGCCGCAGACTACAATTTGGGGTTAGTGTGGCCCCAGGCATTTTCCAATGTTTAATGGAGCACCTCCTATATGGCATTCCAGGGGTAGTACCGTATTTTGATGATGTCCTCATGGCCGCAGAGAACAAAGAACAATTAACACAAAGACTGAGATTAGTTTTCTGAAAATCCCAGGAGGCCGGCCTTAAGATAAACAAGGACAAATGCAAAATGGCAGTACCCAGTGTTGAATTTCTGGGTTTCTTAATTGACGAAGCAGGCATCCATCCCACCAAAGGTAAAATCAAAGCAATTAAGGAAGCCCCCACCCCAACAAATAAAACAGAACTTCAAGCATTCCTGGGACTTTTAAACTTTTACAGCATTTTTTTAATCACAGAAGGCGTCTGTCGCAGAACCGTTGCATCGATTGCTTGATAAGAAAGCAGAATGGAAGTGGGGATGAAAGGAAGCTGCCGCTTTTGAAGCAGTAAAAGAACTATTAACTTCAAATAGCGTCCTCATACAATACAATGAGGCACTGCCTCTCATACTGATTTGTGATGCATCCCCGTTCGGCATAGGAGCGGTCCTTAGCCACCACCTCCCAAATGGAACAGAGGCGCCAATCGCTTTTTATTCAAAAACGCTGTCAAAAGCCGAACGCAATTATAGCCAACTGGACAAAGAAGCATTGGCAGCAGTGGCAGGAATTAAGCGTTTTCATGACTACTTATATGGCCATGAGTTCGAACTAATTATGGACCACAAGCCACTATTAGGCATCATTGCCGGAAACTGACAAACCCCGACTTTTGTATCCCCCCGAATGCTGAGATGGACAGTTTTCTTAGCCGCATACAATTACCACCTTATCCATCGGCCGGGGAAAGCCATTAATCATGCTGACGCCCTGAGTCGATGCCCACTACCAGACCTCGTCAAAGACCCAACCCCAGCCACATCCGTCCTGCTAATTGAGGAGCTGGCAAACAGTCCGCTCACAGTAGCAGAGATCGCGAGACTGTCGGCCAAAGACAGCACTTTGGCACGGATTTTAAACTGGGTGTTGAGGGGATGGCCGAAGGTAGTGGAAAGTGAATTAAAGCCATTTAAAAATTGCCAAGTTGAATTGTCTGTACTGAAGGGGTGTTTACTATGGGGGGATAGAGTTATAATACCCCGGATATTGAGGGAATTGGTCCTAGAATTGTTGCATGAAGGTCACCCCGGTATGGTCAGAATGAAAGCATTAGCCCAGAGTTATGTCTGGTGGCCGGGGATGGACAAGGAAATAGAACAATCGGTGACAATGTGCTCACCATGCCAAGAGACTAGACCAGCCTCTCCCAGCGCACCCCCCAGGGAATGGGAGACACCAAACTCACTGTGGGCACGAATACACATCGATCTAGTGGCCGGTACAAGGCCAAACATTTCTCATAGTAGTAGATGCGTATTACAAATGGTTCGAGGTGGCTCTCATGAAGACTACCACGTCAGAAGCAGTCATCAGAGTTCTGAGGAGACTATTCTCCACCCATGGAATACCAGACATAATAATGTCAGATAATGGGCCACAATTCACAGCCAACCAGTTTGAAAAGTCCCTAGCCAACCAAGGGATCAGACATGCCCTGTCAGCGCTGGCACATCCGGCGGCCAATGGCCTGGTAGAACGAATGCTCAGATTAACAAAGGAAACACTGGCCCGTATGGGCCCAGGGGACTGGCAGGAAAAGATAGATAAGCTACTGTTAGTCCAACACATTACACCAAACGCTACACACACAAAAGTCCAGCCGAATTATTAATGGGTCGAAAGATAAGGTCCCAATTGGACAGACTGCACCCAAATTATAGCGCAGAGGTACCCATAGACTCCACCAGTAAATGCCAATCATTCGAAGTGGGGTGTTTAGTGTACGCCCAAAATTACACAGGCGACCCCAGGTGGGTCCCAGCAAGAATAACCCAGGTCACCGGGCCCAGCTCTTACTGAGTAGAATTAAATGATGGTAAGATCTGGAGTAGACTTATCAACCAACTACGGGACCGCAAACACCTAAACAACATGCAACAGGTACTCACCGAAACCGACAATCACAACAGAACACAAACGGAACCGAGACGAACCACAGCGCAGCCCAGCCTCACATGGGGAGGACTAGAAACACAAAACAATAACAGCCTAGCCAAAAATCCAGAAAACAAACACAATCACTTATCTGTGGGAGGGGGAGCCCAGCGAAGATCCTCCGAGGAGCTAAGGCCCATGGAACCAGCCATGCCTCCAGAGTCCTTTGAGGCGGTTCCAGGGCTGACTCCGGAGAGGCCACAGGCCCGACTGTGCAGGCCGCCGCCGCCGCGGAGTCGAATGGACTGCACAGATCCAGTCGCGCCCATCGACGGCCCGCCTACTTACATGACTACGTAACAGAAGATTGGTTGGACTAAACCAGGAGGGGAGGGGTGTTGAATATTGATGAGGGAGAAGTCGTGACATACGACTTCCCCCCTCATTGGTCCATTCTCCAAGGTGGGAGAATGAACTGGTGTTAGTGGCTGAAATATCAGACAGCTCCAGGTATAAGAAGAGCTGCCGGAGCGCCAGCCACTCAGTTTTTTTTACCGGAGCAGAATAAACCTGATATCTACAATGCCTGCATATCCTGCCTCCTCATTCAGACCCGACCTCTAACAATTTGGACCTCAAAATTGTGGGAAGCACCCATTTGTGGATTATATGCAGCCTGCTCTGACAAACTTTTGTTGGGAGAAAATTAAAAATACTTTAAACAAATAAACAGTTGCTTAATCCAGATTCACTACAATCTGATTCCTGGAACATATATAGTGTTTTGAAATAATAGTTTATCTTGTGAGGGAGGGAATTCACAAAATTGAACTTTTAAGAGAGCTAATTTGGTCTAGTGGGTAAGGCACAAACTGGAAAACTGTGAATTCTAGTCCCATCTTAGGCACTAGTCAGCTGGATGACTCTGGTCTAGTCATCCTATCTCAGGAAGAAAGCAATGGCAAACCACTTCCAAAATCTTTCCAGGAAATATGCGGGGACTAGTCCAGGCAGTTGCAAGCAGTCAACATTGAATCACACATACACACATACCCCACAGGGGAAGAACAGAAGAGCAGTGTTGTCCTTGTGGTTTATACTGCCATAATCTTATACTTCCATCTTTTTGAAGTCAGGCTGACCAAGTGTTCCGTGTGAGGCAGCAAGGTTGTCTTCTGAATAGCTATTAGGCATCTCTTCAAGGGTTTGTTTGAAGAGCATGCTATACAATCATAATTGAGAAGATAGATATCAAACCTAACTTCCTTACATTATAGCAGCATAAGAATGACCCTATAGGTAATCCTTGAGATACAACTGTAATGGAGCCTGCCCATTATGGTCACATATCGTGACAGTCGTTAGGTGAAATGTGTCACCTAACGACGCCTCCATCCCTGCTCTCCTCAATGAAACATTAAACAAACATGCAGGTTGTTAAGCAGAGCCTGTGTGAGGGAGGCCATTGTAGGCCTAGCACAGGCCTAGGCTTGCCTGCATCGGCCCTCTCAAGGCCTTCCCCAACCCCAAGATCTCTCATGCTCCACTTCCAGTGCCTTGGGTCTCAATAGGCCTTTTCCCACTCCCACCGGGTCCTCCAAGGCCTTAGGCATGATTCCCACCCCACCAGGCCAAACACCCTTCTCTTCATTTACTTTTTGAAGAGCTCCAAGGCCTTCCAGAGCGCTGGAATGATTTCCTTCTTTGGGCAGCCACATGGCATGTTTCCAAAAGCAGATGCCATTTTGTCCCACCCACAAAATTGTGGTGGAATTTGGGTCGCTGCCATGTGACTCAAGGACAAACTGCTTCATTTTTCTGCCTTAACAAAGTCTGCACATCGAGGAGCTTCTGAAGCACTGTGCAGACCTCTCTAAGGCAGCAAAATGAAGCCGTTTGTCTGGTGGCCACCGTTTTGTCCCTGCCCACAAGCAAACAGGACAAAAAGGTGGCCGCATTTGGATCTGTGTTGATGAGGCGAATGAACACAGGGCCACTGCAGCCACCATAATTTTGAAATGGGCTCATATGTAGCTTTTGGGAGATCTATTGCAGGGGTGGGTTCTAACTTACCTCGCTGCCAGTTTGCTTCCTCCCGCGCCATGTGGCCATGCCGTGTGGGCGCGCGTGCTTCGCGCATGCATGCGCAGTGCAAAAAAATTTTAAAAATAAAAAAAAAACCAAAAACAAGATGGCGATGCATGCGCAGTGCCAGAAACTTGGCTTCTGCGCATGTGCAGAAGAAAAAAAAAATCAAAAAAAATTCAAAAAAAAAATTCAAAAAAAAGATGGTGGTGCCCACGGACCGGCACGGACCGAACCGGATTGGTGACATCATCGTGACATCACCAGCGGGTCACTACCAGTTCAGGCGAACCGGTCCGAACCGGGAGGAACCCACCTCTGATCTATTGTAACTTTGAACATTCTGTCATATCTCAAGGGCTACTGTATAGGTTATAAGATAGTATAAATCACTGGCAAGGGAAAAGCTTAATTCTGTTTTTAAAAGTCATTAAGCTAAAAGACAACTGGGGACTTGAAGTTGCCCATAGAATATATCCATCCTTATTGGGATGGGAAATTGAGCAGGCACAAAGATGCATAGCCATAGTTTTATTGTTGTTATTAGATTTTATTTATAAGATTTTTTTTTAAATCCTCCTTTATTTTTTATAAAGAACTCAAGGCAGCAAAGATACCTAATACACCTTCCCCCTCCTATTTTGCCCACAACAACAACCCTGTGAGGTGAGTTGGTCTGAGAGAGAGTGACCGACCCAAAGTTACCCAGATAGCCTAAAGCGGATGTAAAACTCACAATCTCCTGGTTTCTAGCATGGAACCTTAACCACTAGACCAAATTTTCTTTTCTATGGCAGGTTTATTTTTTAATTAATTATAATTTTAGAAATATTAAACAGTTGGTATATGCAAAATGTATAGCTTTTAATATTTCCTTTTATCATTTTGATTATGTGTTTCCCCTGTTTAGTAGTGTGTAAAGTTATCATCCCATAAAAGCATATTATTCTAAGATGTACAGTTATTAGGATTTTATGACTCGGGTCTAACATTATGCTACTTTAATTCAGCATTCCTCTACTACTTTCCAAGTCAGTCCTGTTTTCATTTCCATTTATTTTATTTAATACGTTTAATTTTAATATGTTTATTGTTTTTAATTTATATTAATGATTTTTCTATTTATTTAACAAAACAAAAACCTTAGTACAACTATCAGGCATTCCTGATTAATTGTAATAGGTTTATTTTGTCTAGCCTGTTTATTTTTCATTTGAAAAAAAAATCTGGAAGAATATGGAACATGTATTTATTCTATGGTAGCTTTTTTAGTCATTTACAAGGGCATTAAACAGAACTACAATTAATTAGAGTTATAGTCTAGATTATGAAAATGTAGTAAGATTTTTTAAAAGTAAGGAAAGAAATGTGTAGAGTAATTTAAATAAATGAGCAAATTAATCAGTGGCTAAAATATATTTAACTATATACTGCATATGTCTAGATTTTATGTCTAACAAAGTGCTGAAACAGAGGAGGTAATGGTAGTCTTCATTTAGCAATTGCTAAATGTTTTAGAGACCATTTGCAGTTATGATGGTGATGAAAAAATAATTTTGCAACCAATTTTCACATTTATAGCCTTCACAAGTCTGTAAAACAAAGAAAAACAGAAGTAAGATGGTAAAAAGAGTCATGGCTCCACTTAGCAACTACTTTGCTTAACAGTTAGTGCTCCCAGTTATGGTCACTATATTGGCCCAACCCAACACTGGTTCATTTTACCCAGTGTAGTGAACTAATAATTGAGTCGAGGAAAGTGGGGTTTAATACTTTATTTATGTGAAGAATTAAAGCAAGATACGCTTGGAATCCAAGTTCAAATTAGGTGTGCCTACTGAAATTCAGCAAGCCAGTTTATACCATAAAACCTTATAATTTTCTGAACTTTCATCATTTGTTCCTGATTTTTAAGGCATGTGCAGTATAAGTTAATATGCCTTAGTAAGCTTGGGGCAGGGGTTACACTTAATTAGCTAAGCTCTCCACCTCTGGGTGTGTTTTTTAACATGCTACGGTAATAATAAAAACTTTTTACTGTACTTCCAGGCTTTTGCCTGGACATTCTTGACCACAGCTAAGCTAAATGTCATGTTTCCTTTCCTTGTTCCAGTAACAGGCCCACTTGCAAAATTCTTCAGCACAGTTACACAGCCACATCCTGCCAGCTAGAGTGACATTTCTCACGTACGAAGCGTTTGTGGTCAGCCCCTTGCTTTCTTTTGGCAGTTGCCAAAGCAGGTATTAATTACTAATTCTAACAATGGCTATATTAAGAAAAGCACAAAGTGATTAAAATGTAGTGCTTCTGCTTGAAGCTAATTCATGGCTTATGAAAGCTCCTAATGGTTTCTTAGCAAACGAATTGGCCAGGTCCTTTACTAAATAAAGACCAGCAATATCAAAGTCTTTCAGTACTTTTGGAACATGTTGTGGGTACTCTTCAAAATGACTGTTGGGAATGCCTCAGTCTTTATAACAAGGCTGATATGGGGAACATAACCAATTACAAAGCTTTCAGAGTACTACCTACTGTATCACATCTTTTCAGTCAATCAAAGTTTATTTTGGTTACTGAACAGTATAGAACAAAACAACTAAAACTGTTTAAAAATAAAAGAGGAGACCTAAATATGAAACACAAGCTAAAATAATAGTAGAGAATATTATCACTATTATTTGAGCCAGTTTGGTCCAGTGGTTATGGATTCAGGGAACACGTTCAGGAAACAGAATTCCCATGTGGCTGGAGAATTATGAGAATAAAAGTCTACACCTCTTAAAGTTACCAAGTCTGAGAAACACTGATCTGGATATAAAATCAAATGCAAATTTAAAGTTGATAAAAGCTGCACGTGGTGCTGATCTTGGTTTATCTGTACACTTTTCTACTAAATGTTGTAACACAAATTGAGTGGTGGACAATTACCGTATTTTTCAGACTATAAGATGCTCCGGTGTATAAGATGCACCAAGATTTCTAAGAGGTAAGTAAGAAAAAAAAGTTTTTGCCCTCCCCCAGCCCCCAGGAGCACCCTGCAGACCTCCCAAATCTTCTGCATACCCCGTTTTTGTGAAAAATGGGCCATTTTTTGCCCATTTTTCATAAAAACGGGCGTTTTTGCCCTCCCCCAGCCCCCAGGAGCACTCTGCAGACCTCCCAAACCCTCTGCGCACCTGTTTTCGCGCCAGGCAGGGCTTTGGGAGGCCAAAAATGGCTGTATTTGGTGTATAAGATGCACCAACATTTCCACCCTCTTTTAGGGGGGAAAAAAGTGTGTCTTATACTCCGAAATATACGGTAGCCCTAAAACCAACTTGTTCTTCTGGCAATAACTGTTCAAATTTCATCCAATCCAGTAATTTTGTGTTTAAATGTTTTGCATATAATTTGCTTATGATATGTAATAGACTGATTGGGCAATAGTTAACTGGTAGATTCCTTTTCCCCTTTTTGTAAATGGGGACTATTATTGTTGTAATCTCTTGGAATTATTGCACAACAGTCAATAGCAAAAATCAGAGAACCTAAGCCTGGAATCCACCCCTCTGGGTTGTTGCAAATAATTTAATCAGTTAAAAGGTCATTCCCTGATGCTTTTCATGGATTGAGTTGGTTAATCAGGTATTTGATTTCTGTACGTGTTACTGGATACCAATAAGGAAGCATATCAAATTCTAATTTGAATTGGTTGGAGCAGGGCTCCCTTTGTCCATATGAAGAAACAACCCACATCTTCTAGCTCTTTCTTCTATAGGAATCACTTTACTAAGCCTCCTGTTTGTGCTTTTTCTGCACAAGTGGATTCACTTCCAAGCAAAATGTTGGGCTGTAGCCACTCATGTTTTTATTTTCTAAGAGAGCTTAGGTAGCTCATTTTTAAACAAGTGACATTATAGAATTAAATCTGATTTTAAAAAAAAAATAGGTCAAATAAATCAAATCTGACAGGCCCCAATTGTAGGCCCATTGGTGCCCCTAATATAATCTCAGAAGTACTCAGTCCAAATGCATTATTTTCACAGAAGATGAAAACGTACTTGCCATTCTACATGTAATTTATAGAAGAAAATCAGAAAGTGCAATGCATAAGCAGATAGAAGATAGAGAGAGAGAGAGAGAGAGAGAGAGAGAGAGAGAGAGAGAGAGAGAGAGAGAGAGAGAGAGAGAGAGAGAGAGAGAGAGAGAGAGAGAGAGAGATAATAGATAGATAGATAGATAGATAGATAGATAGATAGATAGATAGATAGAGATAGATAGATAGATAACAGACAGACAGACAGACAGACAGACAGACAGACAGACAGATGACAAATAGGGTAATATATGTTAAAATATTTATTTAAAAAATTAAAATAAAAAACTGCATTATAGCAATTCAATAGTGCCTATAATAAGCAATAAAATTTAAAAGTAAAATATGAATAGCAGATTTTTAATATCAAACCTAAATGCAGTGATAATCTACTTGGACATAGTCTGGGTCAGGGTAACTTGATGACTTAGAATTGGAATCATGGTTGCCTACTAAAATATTTAAGGACCACTACCAGCTCTTGAAAGTTGGTATCTGTCATTCTCTGCTTTGCTTTGCTTGCCACCTTTGTTTGCTCATGGACCAATCCCTTAAACAATGGTGGGGAGGTGTGAAGCAGAAAGGCTGAGCTTGTAGCCTCCCAGGAGCACTCTGAGTCTTCATAGTTGGTTCTGCCTCTTGCCTTGAGGAAGCAACCTTGCTAGTTCTTGCTATCACAACAATTTTCCAGAGGCATCTGGCACCCAACTCCTAACCCCAACATATGAGTTACCGGTAGTTAGGTGTCTTAAAATCTTTGCTGCCATTCTGGAAATTAAAAAGTCAGAACACAAAAGGTAAAATACGTTTTATTTCCTTAACATACAAGAAGAACATGATTAGAGGGTTTAGCCCTAAGAAGTCATAAACAACAAACTTAAAAAAAAAAAGAATTTTAAATTAAATCTTAAGAGGTAATCATTAACCATTAAAACAGTTACATTATAAAGTTGACCAGATCACAATTAAACAGCTTGGTTTAAAAACTAGAAAATTCAGCAAAAAACAAAACCAAACCTCAAAATGAATGTTTTCTGGTGGTATCTTGGAAGAAATGCTGTGACTAAGTTTCAGGTTTCTATTATTTTATGTCAAAATAAGTAAAAACAACATTTTCATAACTAATTTTATAATTCAGAATGTAATTAGCACAGCCCAGAGAAGCAAAAATTAAAATCATAATGCAAATTTCTTGCTGGACTTTCTATCTATTTCTTCTGAAATAGCCATATCTAGAACAACTGCTCTGCTTTATTCTTCCTAGACTTCCCGCTTCTTTGAGATTCTAAATTTTAATCAGACGCTGATGGGCATAATGTTATATCCTGCTTTTACACCTCATTCCTGCAACAAAATCTTCTTTTAAAAGGCCCAACCTTTCTTCTGTAACCATCAGAGGAAGGGCTGAGCATAACCTGAATCTATATGTACTATTTGTACTTGATTGAGAGCATCTCTCCCTCGTGGTGGTAGGTTATATGTTTTAGCCTGTCTGCTTGAAATCAGCAGGTCAAAATAGATGTAATTTCTGGTAAGAGTTAATCCAGTAGTCTGCAAAAATGGCCACTAGGTGGCAAGAAAGAGATAAAAAAAGGTTTTAAACCTTTGCTTCCATCTAGTAGTCATTCTACTGTTTGCAGGCCAGATACTGTATGATAGTTGTACTCTAGGATGCTAGATTTCTGAGCACAGACTCTCTGACTAATCTTAAAATCAGACTGTTAAGTTAGTCAGACTAAGGTTTATGTAACCAGGGCTTAATGCTGGGTAAAGCGAAGTAACAGTTTCTGCTATTTTTTATTTTCAAAAGCAAGCCATACATGCCTGTTTAGAAAACAAGTTAGTTATGCAGTTATGCTTGTATAGATCATAGCTCCTTCATTTATTTCCAATTACTTTCAATACAAAATAATTCCAGTTCCAATGTATTTTACCTGAGTCTGTATTTCCTTCAGGGTCAGTATCTGCGTGTTTCTGCCTTCCCACTAGGTTATGACTTTGTGCATTTGTGTGCATGTGTGCCCAGGGAAGCACAGGGCAAGCGGCATATGCATTACGTGGGTCACACATGACTAGGAGGGAGGGGAACTTAGAATGGAGCAGCCTTCAACATGTTGAAGAGCTGCCCAAGTGCCTCTTCCATAGGGATGCATTGGGGAATATGTATATATTTTGCAATAATTTTCTCTCAGCTCAGATTTAGCTTTCTTTTAATTTGCTGGTTTATGTCACCATACTAGATCTGGTCCTCCTCTGTTTAGTTTTTGAAGAGTTATGCTGCTGATAGACAGCAAGAACACCATCCTCAGGGTCTGGTAAAAAAATATTAAGATGGCGACTATTACAGTCTGATCAAAGCTCTGCCTATTTTTTATGTATGTTGCATCACAACTGCCATTTTTATTTTTTATTTTACTTTTTGGTACAAACAGACATCCGGGGTGGGTTCCTCCCGGTTCGGAATGGTTCTCCAGAACCGGTAGGGACCCGCTGGTGATGTCACGATGATGTCACCGAACTGGATCGGTCGGTGCCGGTCCATGGGGGCCATCATCTTTTTTTTGAATTTTTTTTTGAATTTTTATTTTTTATTTTTTGGGGGGGGAATTTTTTTTATTTTTTATTTCCTTCTGAGCATGCGCAGAAGCCGACTTTTGGCACTGTGCATGCGGTCGCCATCTTTTTTTCGGCTTTGGTTTTGTTTTGTTTTTTGTTTTTTGGGGATTTTTTGTTACTGCGCATGCGCGCGCCCACGAGGCGCGGGAGGGAGCAAACCGGCAGCGAGGTAAGTTGGAACCCACCCCTGACAGACATGGACATATAGGCAGAGTCTGGAGATCTTTACATACAATGTTCTATTTCTAAACACACAGTAGCATTGAGTTGAAAAGAATAAAAGGGCTGTGGCCCTGTTGTTGACTGGGAAATGTGCAGATCAGCCTATTAAAAGGACAGAGATAAGCATGAGTAATAAAATGTAGGTAAGCAGGAAGTATCTAGAAGGGGTAGCTAGCAGCAGCCTAATAAAACAAGTATTTTCTAATGGCTTTTTGTGAATATAAAATAACCCCAGAAACCAATTTGTGGAATCATTTATAGTTTCAGAATTCAAAATATGACTATCACCAATGCTTCACCAATTTAGAGATAGTGGCTTCATAAATATATCATAGTTCGGTGGGCTGACATGCTAAACCATAAACCATGATTTATTTGCCCTCCAAAGTATTTTAATGCAGGTGCTAATGTGCCTTTAATTAGTTTATTTTACTTGTTTACCAGAAGGGAATTGTTGAAAAATATTCCTATAAGTTAAAACAGCAATTCTTTTCTGTTCTGCAATACTGTGCATTGACACATGCATAATATTCTAAGACTGTTTTTAATTTATATCAGAATCTTCCTTGATTAAATATCATGACATTATGCTAGCTCATGTTTAAAATTATAACAGTTGCAGCAGACCTATACCGCCACAAATGCTATAATATATTCTAGGATACTGCAGCTTTTCCCAATGTATGTTTTACTCCCTTTTCATTCAACCTGGCATTTACGCTCATTTTATGTTAAGAAGGGAGCAAAAGTAATATGTACTGCCCAATATATACTTATATAAGCCTCATGGCCACCATCAGGCCTTCTCTAATTCATTCATCCAAGCAAAATAATTCTAGACTTCACAATCTTTCTTTGTACATACATCCTACCACACCTATAATCAGCCATCCTCATCACTATTTCCAGGAGGTTTTCAGACTGCTAATAAATATACCTTCAGAGGCAAGTGACCAAAATGGAATGTGGCATTAATCGAAAAGGAGGAGATCCTTCCAGGAGCCTGTTTTTACATTGCTCCCATATTTAAGCTACTCGAAGGATTCCTTTTTAAATTTGGTTTGTTAAAAAAGACACATATGCACATATCTACCAACTGAGAAGAAAGTGACAATGACAATAATACCTACACTGGCACTCCTTTCCTCTGAGACCTCTAAATGTTTGAAGGCCATCAGATTATTGCACAAATGTAGCAAGTTGCAACCACTGTGCACTACCTTGTATTTATCCATGATTAATGTCATGTCTTGACGTGCTGCCCAGTTTCCCTATGTGCTTATATTCCTCTATCATAAGGTAGAATAACCCCAAAATGCCCTGAAATCCTCCATAGATTTTAATAACTAGTGTCATGGGCAATTTGTCTTGCTAACCCTGCTTTTATCATCTCTTACAATTCATTAGGAAGTATATTGAACTCTATGAAGTGCCCATTTAAAGAATGAGCCAATTAAAACTAATGAAATTCTCACAGTTCCAGAGCCATAGGTCAAAGCTAAGAATTTATTGCAAACATAGACTTCTCTCGTCCTGTATTACAACAGTAGCAAATAAAGTTTTCTTTTCCTGGATTCTTCAGTGCAATGAAGGAAATTTGAGTGCATCTACATTTACTTTGTTGCAGATGATTGCCCAGTCTTACATTTCTAAATCGTGGTGTAGAATATCTCTAAATTCTTAAGGAATCTCATATATTTCTCAAGTGCTTTATTCAATGGGTTTAGGTAGGTTTAGTAGAGCAATAATTAGATAGACTATGAGTTGAAAACAGTAGTGGGTTCTAAATCCCATTGCTACCAGTTCGCTCGTGAGCGTGCGCATGCTTGCGCGCGCACACGATCCCGGGCGGATAGGCGGAGCGTCCCGGGCGGGTAGGCAGAATCTCCTGCTGCCGCCGCTACCGGTTCACAAAACCGGCCCGAACTGGGAGCAACCCATTGCTGGTTGAAAATAGCTCCTGTAGGTAAAATCATGACATCCATATAAGAACCAACATGCTTAGATCCAGAAACTTGATTAAAGAACAAAGAACTTCTTTAGATCCAATACATATGAGAATCAAGGACATTTGATATAACTTAATGGGCATCCCAATATTTACTACCAAAGATATTCCACCCAATAATTCTTCAATCAAGAGATTTAATGGTCAGTTGCTGGATTCAGCTTCATATACAGTATCTAGCATTAGGCTCAGCTGTAGGAGCAAAATTATAAATGAACCTTTCACTGAAGTGCCAACTATGCATATCTAGCTACATGAACTGACTCTCCCATTTGTGAGCTGGACTCAAAAACAAACAAACAAAGAAACAAACAAAAACTAAGGTTATGCGAGATGTTCCATAAATGGAACAGATATAAAATCACTGAACTGCTACTTGATTGTTTCTAGTGCAGTACTTTCTCTTCTAATTGTTATTGATAATGTGACAAAATTAGTAGACCAGCGAAATCCTGTGGACATAATTTATTTGGACTCCTTGTTAGTGTTAGTCTGGCTCCTTGCCTAGATAATTCTCTCAAAGCTTCCACATAACAGAATAACAGAGTTGGAAGGGACTTGGAGGTCTTCTCTAGTGTAAGCAGTGGTGGTACCTCACTGCATGTTTCCATCCATGTAGATGCAGTTCCATTAAGGACTACACATTGAATGTGGTTGGTCAGCCAGTTACGAATCCATCTGGTGATGACACTGTCTAACCCCGGGGTCCCCAACATGTGGGCTGTGGATGAGATTGCAACTGAGCCATGGAAATGACTGGCGAGTGCGTGTGCTCCATTTACAGTATGTGAGCGGCAGGCGTGCGTGCACGCTGCTTGCACAAATGGATCTGTGTGTGCGTGCATGTGCTTGCCAGCCACTCATGAGGAACTATCCCCTTTCCCCCCACCCCCGGTCCGCAAAGCCAGAAATGTTGGGGAACTCTAATCCTCTATCTTATCAAATAATTAGTTGTGGTCTACTTTATCAAATGCCTTACTTGAGTCCAAATAAATTATGTCCACAGCATTTCGCTGGTCTACTAATTTTGTCACATTATCAAAAAATGTAATAATGATCTGTTTTTGACAAACCCATGTTGTCTTCTATTTATAACTTTGCTTGTCTCTAGGTGTTTTCAGATTTGTTGCTTGATTATTTTTTCCAGAATCTTCCCAGGTATTGATGTCAGACTGATAGATCTGTACTTTCCATTTTTTGTTCCTTTTTTGAAGATTGGCTCCAAAACAAAAGATGATAGTTTGTCTGGAATAAGACATCAAAAAGGCACTGCCTGCTCATCTGTTCCCATTCAAAGAAATCATGCAAGAATTATCATAGGAAGTACTGAAGGAACTCTGTAGTTCTACTGCTAAAAATAACACCTAAGAAGTTGCAATTTTATTATCAAAGGCAACATGACTTCCCAGTGAAACCATTTATCACAGAATCAACAAACAGTTGGTGGCTTCCAAGCATACATCTTTTAAAAAAAAGACTTTGTACTTCTCAAAACAAAGGCACTACAGGTAAAAAAGAAAAACTCTGCAAGCAGAGGCTTCTTTAGTGGAAGTGAGCAATTGCAAATCACTATCAGAGTTTTTACATTGGCGGTAACTTATTTGGGTTGAGAAGCACTGTCGAGTCTACCGTGTTTCCCTGAAAATAAGACCCTATCTTATATTTTTTTGAACCCTGAAATAAGTGCTTGGCCTTATTGCCATGCACTCAAAAGCCCGATTGGGCTTATTATCAGGGGATGTCTTATTTTGGGGGAAACAGGGTAGTTATTACCTGAATGGGAGACCAACAGGAGATGCTATTTTGGGAAGCAAAACATATCCCTGGAAACATCTCTGATCAAGGCAAGGACACAAAAATTGCATTGCTGTGTCAATGTAGTCAACTCTTTAGAATTGAAAGAGTTATTTGCATCAATTTGTAAATATGGCGGGGGGAGAATGAAAAAAATGTACATATTGTATTTTTAATTCCTCTGAATATACATATTTTGCACTATATTTTAATGAATTTTCTTTAATACTATGCATTTTCATGCACCTTTTCCCCACTAATAAAACATTTTTGTGAACTCTCCCTTAATACCAAACATGTTGTGTCCATTTTTATATTCAAAACTTCCACTAGAAAATTCTGAAAATGTAAGGAAAGAAGCACATTGTCAAATGTTGCTTTGAAAGTTTTCGTAGAAGATGGAACCATAGTGTCAAATATAAGCTATAATGATGCCACCCACCCCATGACATCATCATTCACATGATATCAATTATGCATGTTGATTTCGTATGCAACATGATGTCAAAACATGGAGAGAACAACATTTTCTTATCATTATTCTCCACGATCTCTGATTTCCATTGAAGGAATCACTGCTATGTTACAAGATGCAGTTCTATATATGTTGCTCAGTCCATAATATTGTTTCAAAAAATTGATAGTTAGATAATGTGTGTGTATCAAGTTGTATTTATTATGATAATCTCCTATAGTCACTTATATTTTTGTTTTTACAATCTTAAACATTTATTTCCCTCTTTGGAACTAGTAAACTAAAACTGATGGTTCCATCAATGTGGTTTTGTCTCCAAGCTCCCTTTTGTACATTGCAAATAGCTATGCTCTGGAGAAAGGCCAATCTTATTTATCTTCATTAATACCAAAGATGTTTATACCATGTGGGCTAAAGAGAAACCTAATACTTAAAGGGTTTGGTTTGGCTAAGAATATACATCTCATTGGATTATCGAGCCTCAAGTACTTCCCCTTTTATACAGGGCTAAAATGCATATGTCTAAGAATGCAGGCTGATGAACACTTCTTCACACACTATTTAATGAATATTTTAACCTACTGAATTTTCTATGGGAATTTGGCAACTGGTTACTAGAAAAATGGAACATAACTGTCGGTGCAAAAAATATGCTTCTATTTTTCCCCTCATCTCATTTGTGTGTGTGTGTGTGTGTGTGTGTGTGTGTTTGTTTGTTTGTGTGCCAGGTTACACATAGCTCTTACTTTTCCATGTCTCCACAGATAAATAATGCCTAGGTGGGCATCCCCATATTAATTCCTGATAAATGGTGGCATTGCTAAAAATAAGCATAAGCACACAAAATTTCCCTCCCTTGAAGAATAGTCCTGTCTAACATATCAGGAGACACAGCTTGACATACTAGCATTCCATGCGCAATTCAAACATGAAAGATAGCTTACCTGTAGGATGATGAGTCCCCAAAATCAGTTGATTTGGAAAGCTATGTTGACTGAATCACCAAACCACCATGACTTTAATAGCATACTGTTATATATGTATTTCCTGCTTGACAAATTTTCATTCTACCTTTCTGTTAAAATACATATGTTCAAAATTGTAAATCTAAGATGTGGCAGGATGCGGCCACTGCTGGGAGCAACAACGGAAAATAAATATTGCTCTTTTATCTTGTCCATGACTTTCCAAAGGACCTGCCTGACCACGATGTAAAGTGGTTTATACATAAATGTCACTCTTTCTTTCTGGGTACCTATCTAATGGGTATTCTAATGGGTATTTAGAGTAGATTAATAGCAGATGATAGCAAATTAGATTCCTCAGATTAAACAATTTTTAGTTGATCTGTTATATGGGCTTCTGTCAAATTATGTGTTAATGAAATAATATGCTGACATTTGAATATGAATAAGCAATGTTTATGAAGGATGTTTTCATTTTATCAAAATGATGCATGTTTTATAGCAGATGCCTTCTTAGAAGAGGCTTACTGTAATGCACTGAGGAAAAAATGTTTCTTCTATATTCCTGATGCAACAATGAACTGTACTAGGGAGTATTGCTGTTTCTTTGTTGCATTTAGACAGCAAAGTACTTGGAACATACTGACCACTGAAAGAGTTAGTTTAGATTTTCCTTGGGGCTGAAATATTGCTAAAGCAATGGGGACAGGTTTGATAGCTGGTACTTCAAATATGAAGATTCATCTATTTTTGTATTTGTTGTCCAGTTTTGCAATTTTGTTTATTCCCTTTATTGTGTTTTTATTTATCATATCGTATTGTATTGGTATTTTGTTTTTTATATTATGAGCCACCCAAAATTAATCTGGCATTGGGCAGCACTGAAATCAAGTTAAACAAATAAATAGATAGACATTTCGTCCACACCTTAACCCTGAACATTCATTATTCATGGAATGTTGTTGCTCTGAGAGGAGGGAGAGTTAGATTAATACATATCCATAAGAGTCAGGAAAATAGAATTCATGTCAATTTTATTTCTCCAAGATTAAAGAAATCTCTGCCTCCAAAGCATGAATCCATAATTATTCTTTATTGTAAAATGTTGTGAAAACCATTGTGACTTGGTGGCATATCAATTCTACATAAATAGTAACAAGATAATATTAACACAAAATTCTAAAGTGGTGCATTCTATTTCAGTTTAGATGTATTAGATTAAAGGTTAGGGTTAGGGTTAAAAACTGCTCAGAGCAGTTTAAATAGTAAAGCTGCCTACTTAATTTAATAAAATGTTAGAACAACCAAAACTGACTAAACTGAGTCATCAGTTTATTACCTTGAACGCTTGGTATACAGCTCTACCTTAACAATAATTAATAACCAACAATAATATCCAACAAAAATCCCAAGAAGTTCAGGTGACAGTTCAGGTGAAAAGAATGGGTAAAAATAATTTAAGTTTTCTAACATTTTGTTTGGAGATATGCAGATATAAACTACAAAAAACAGAAAGACATAATTAAGAAAACTATTAACTTTTCATATTTCATATAAACTCACATGATTTATAAAATCACTGTATTTTAGTCCTTAAATCATTGGATATGTACTGATTTAACTAGTGGTGTTTTAACTAGGTGTTGGATTAAATACATCATCCTAGAGCAGCGGTTCTCAACCTGTGGGTCGCGACCCCTTTGGGGGTCGAACGACCTTTTCACAGGGGTCGCCGCGCGCACTAGCCCGCCATCTTGGAAATGCTCCCAGTTTGGCTGTGCCTGCGGGTCACCGGACAGCCGGTAGCCACGGAAGAGGGAGACTTCGCCCACCCGCCCAGACGCCGCCATTTGAGTTGTTTTACCCTCTGCGCATGCTCAAAGCATTCTGCACATGCACAGAGGGTAAAAGAACCCAAATGGTGGTGTCCGGGCGGGTGGGCAAAGTCTCCCGCTTCCGTGACTACCGTTAAAAAGGTTGAGAACTACTGTCCTAGAGCATTATAAGCAAATTAAAAATATTTTAACTTCAGTGGCATAATTGAAGGAGACAATTTCATTCTTTGTTGTTATTATTATGCTGTAGAAGGGGAAAGTAAAATTAATTATGAAAAAAAATATGGAATAATTTTATAAGGATACTCACAAAACTATAATCCCCTACCAAAATTTGTGTCCTTTTTATTTTAAAATGCATGTTATGTTGTTGCATAACTGTTGCATATCAATTTCTTTTATCCATTATCTGTAAAAATATAATGCACTATTGATATTATAGTATTTGATTTTATAGAATCTTCTGCCCAGATGATAAATGCCCAGGATTGAATTTTAGAATATTTCAAGTTTCAAGAAGCGCAGGCAGGTAAGACTCACAATTTATTTACTGTATTTTTCGGACTATAAGACACTCTGGACTATAAGACCCACCTAGCTTTTGGGGAGGAAAACAAGAAAAAAAAATCTGCCTCTGCCTCCCAGCAATTTGCCTCCTTGCAGCAAACAGCAAACAGCCTGGTCAGCTTCAGCACAACCTGATTTAGCACGAGCGGCTGATTGGTGGTTGGATCGGCCTCCCGGAATACCGCCTATCAGCTGTTCCAGGTTGCAGGGATCGCCGCCACCGCTGCCACCTATCCCTGCCGTCTGGAACGGGCCAAAAATGGGGCACGCAGAGGCTGAAACGGGATGCGCGGAGGCCAAAAATGGGGCGCATGGAGGAGACGATAGGCAGCGGTGATGGGCGGTGGCGATCCTCGCAGCCTGGAACAGCTGATAGGCGGTTTTCCGAGAGGCAGATCCAACCGCCAATCAGCTGCTCATGCTAAATCAGGCTGTGCTGAAGCTGACCAGGCTCTTTGCTATAAGGAGGCAAATTGCTGGGAGGCAGAGGCCGAAGGGTGGGGGCCGGCACATGGGTGGAGCTTCGGCAACATTCGTTCTATAAGATGCACAGACATTTCCACCCACTTGGGGGGGGGGAAAGTGCATCTTATACACCAAAAAATACGATATTTACTTATTAAATTTATATGCTACCCATCTCCGCAATAAGGCGACTCTGGGCAGTTTACAGATTACAAAAAGATAAATAGAAATGCAGTTAAAAATTTAAAACTATGCAAAAAACCAAGAACCAAGAGAAGGACAGCACTGGAATGAGGTCTTCTTATCCTGTCAACCAACTCCAGCAGTGAGCGCCCCCTCAGGGCTCTAAGCCAACTTGCAAAACCAAGTTTTAATACCTTTCTGAAAGGCCAATAGGGTAGGAACAGTTCTCACCTCTGGTGGTAGAGTATTCCACAGAGTCGGTGCCACAGTGAAAAAGGCCCTTCTCCTTGATCCTGCCCGCCAGAATTGCATAGCAGATGGGGTCCATAGCAGGCCTCTTCCACTGGCGTTAGTGGGCCAAGCTAGTCCCATTGGGATGAGATGACTCCTCAGATACCTTGGACCCATGCTATACAGGGCTTTAAAGGTAATTATCAACACTTTGAATTGAACCCAGAAGCAAACTGGTCATCAATGCAGCTTGCACAAAACAATGTTATATGTGCCGCCCTAAAGCACCCAGAACTGTATGTGCCATTGTATTCTGCCCCAACTTTAGCTTCCGAATACTTTTCAAGAGTAGCCCCATGTAGAACAAGTACATTGACTTCACAAGCCAAGTAATGGTACAACTCATGCATAACATGAAGTTGTGCAAAGGCCCTCCTAGCTACAATTGCCACCTACTCTTTGAGCAAGTCCAGGAGAACCCCCAGGTTGCATATCAGGTCTGTCTGGGATAGTGCAACCCATAGCCATTCCATATTGCCAGGATTCAGACAAAGCTTCTTGTCCCCCATCCAGACCCCTACAGCCCCCAGGCCCTGAGAAAGGATAGCCACAACATTGTTTGGATCACTGGGGATGGAGATATAAAGCTATGTATCATCAGTACACTGATGATATCTCATCCCATGGTATCAGATGATCTAGCCCAGCATTTTCATGTTGATGTTAAAAAGGAATGGAGAGTGTATGTGGCATCCCACAAATTCCTGTGGCATCCCACAAAGAAGTGTTTGTGGGCTAGACCTCTTGCTCTCTGTCAACACTGATTGGGACTGGCATTGGAGAAAGGAGCTGATCCAGCACAATACTGCACCACCCAGCCTCAAACCCCTCAGATGGCCCAAAAGGATACCATGGTTGATGGTATCAAAAGCCCCCAAGAGGTCAAGGAGAGCAAGGATGGATGCACTATCTCCATCCCACTTTTGCCAGACATCATCCACAAGCATGACCAATGCCATTTCTGTTCCATGACCCATCTTGAAACACAACCGAAAAGGGTCCAGATAATACATTTCATATAGGATCCTCTGGAGCTGCAATGCAGCTGCTTTTTCCACCACTTTCCTTAGGAAGGGGAGGTGGGAAACTGGACTAAAATTGTCCAGACGGGTTGGGCCAAATGATGGTTTCTTAAGGAGGGGACAGACCAAGGCCTCCTTAAATGATGCTAGGAACACCCCTTCCTGCAGTGATGCATTAATCACTGCTGGCATCCACCTGCAGTTCACAATCCTGGAGGCTTTCCCCATCCAGGTCAGACAAGACCCTAATAAGAAGTTAATTGCATTGACTATAATGTGACTGTAGAGACTTTTCAGAGTAATGTTGCAATATAATGTTATGCAGATGTGTCTCCTTTACCTTTTGGGATGTTTCCATGAGATAGTATTTTTATAATTCTATATGGAGCATCTAGTTTATTTAAAATTAGGTGGCAGTCAAATAATGGATTAATGCATTTCATTGAAGACCTCTGTGCTTTATCCTACACAATAACTCAATTATCAACTATCATTTGCTGCTCTTATAAACCAATATGCTGATTTAGATCCAGTCTGGTGTAGTGGTTAAAGTATTAAGCTAGAAACCAGAAGACCATGAATTGTAGTCTTGTTAGACACAAGACCGGGTAAGTGACCTTGGGCCAGTTATTCTCTCTCAGCCTTAGAGAGTAACAAATGGCAAACTAATTCCAAAATCTTGCCAAGGAAACTGTAGGGACTAGTATGTCAGTGGTCAGCCAGGTTTTCAACAGTATCAGTGATGAGATGGAAAACTCATCAAGCACATTCAGGAAGTCATCTTGATCTATTGGGTAGCCACATCAGACCATTTAACCAGCCCTCCATTTCTGCAGAGGTTTGTAGCAGCCACCAGTTTAAAAGTAACAAGAAAGTGCTCTGATCATGACTGAGTTTTAGAGAGGACATCCATCAGCAGATTCCCTGTTTTAGTCAGTCAAAATATCAAATCTACCATGTCCTGCCAGTCCATGAGACCAGATTGTATTAGATTCACATTGCATGACAACCATGAAATCCTGAGGCAACCTTACCATGTAACTGAAGTTTCTAAGGACAAGATATCCAGGCTAGTTTAATGCCACGTCAGTTAAGTTAGGAAGAGACACTGTGGTGCAGTGGTGCAGTGCTACAGAAGGTACACTAATAATATTCCTACACTACCCTGTCCAATACAGAATCAAATACCCAAGACTGGAAACTATAAAATTAAACTATAATTTCTAACTAGTTACAGACACATGGAATGTTAAGAGGTATTTGTTTTTGTATAAAACTGATAGTTTCAGTGAAGGCCACAGAAACTAACCCAAAGGATTTAATATTTAGAATAGCCTTCCCCAATCTGTTGACTTCCAGATATTTATTATTTATTTATTAATCAAATTTGTAGAGCTGCCCATCTCACTGAAGATGATTCTGGGAGGCACAACATTAGATCAAACAGCTAATATAAAAAGAACATATAAACATCTAGAAAAGCACAGTAATAAATATAATAAAAACAAAAATACTAACTATAGGCAAAGGGAGGATAAAAATGATCCCCTTCAGCAACATTATCAGGTTGATGGTCTTTTGGAATACCAAAGAGAATGGGCAAATCTAATATTATTATTTTTGGGGGGGGGGGAGGATGTTCCATAAGTTAGCTGCCACACCAGAGAAGGCACGTCTCCTGGGTCACACCGATGATAGGTAGGTCCCTAGAATACCGTCTTTTTGAGATCTGATCTTGGTGGGCTAAGACTAGAGCCGAGGTGGCGCAGTGGTTAGAGTGCAGCACTGCAGGCTACTTCTGCTGACTGCTAGCTGCAGTTCGGCGGTTCAAATCTCACCGGCTCAAGGTTGACTCAGCCTTCCATCCTTCTGAGGTGGGTAAAATGAGGACCCAGATTGTTGGGGGCAATATGCTGACTCTGTAAAACGCTTAGAGAGGGCTGTAAAGCACTGTAAAGCAGTATATAAGTCTAAGTGCTATTGCTATTGCTATTACCAAGAAGGGTTGGCCCCTCTGATTGTCTGGTCACATGCCATTGAAGAGCTTTAAAGGTTAAAACCAGCACCTTGAATTGAAACCTGATGCAACCAATGCAGCTCATGGATCAGAGGTGTGACATGCACTGCTCTAGGACTGCACATAACTGCCCATGCCACTGTATTCTGTACCAGCTGAAGTTTCTAGATACTCTTCAAAGACAGCTGCATGTAGAGCGCATTGCGACAGTCCAAGATGGAGCTGACAAGAGCATGTCTGACTATAAGTAGGGCCTTCCAGTCCAGGAATGGGTGCAACTGATATGTTGGTCTACAGTTATGTTGGACTACAGTTCCCATATTTTCAATTCAGAAATTTGTTGGCCATGCTAACTATGTATTATGAGAACTGTAATCTAGTACATCTGGAAGATACCAACTTGAGAAAGTTTGCATTAGAAAATTGCACTAAGACCCAGAGACCTAGATTGTAATCCCCACTCAGCCATGAAGCTTGCTAAATGGCATTAGGTCACTTTTTCATTATCTGCCTAAGCTACCTTATCAGATTATTGTGAGGTCAAAATGTGTATGGAGAGACGTGAGATCCATGTATATCACGCTGGACTCTTGAAGAAAAGATGTGTAATAGACTTCCATCTACAGGGGTGTGTGTGTGTGAGAGAGAGAGAGAGAGAGAGAGAGAGAGAGAGAGAGAGAGAGAGAGAGAGAGAGAGAGAGAGAGAGAGAGAGAGAGAGAATTTAGTTCCATATATGACACAAGGAAGGGAGCAACAGAATGTGCCGGTAAGTGTTGCCTTTAATACAAATATTCAGGCATTAAATCTTACTGATAATCTATTAAATATCATAGCTCTTCTCAGTCCATTTAGGTATTATTTCTCTCCATTTCCCAGAAAAATGCATATTGTGTATTTATATGAGATTATATATTCAAGTGCTCTATAGGCAAAAAGATAACCTATAAAAACAATAGCAAGAATAACAGTACCTCAATGAAATAAAGTATACGTGTGTTTACACCCAATGTATTTATTCGTTTACTCCCAAATTATATATTTTATCATTGAAAACAAACCCTATTATACGTAATATATACAAATATACTAAAAGCAACTGACAGCATCCTATTTCATTCTCAGAGACAAGCCCGGACGCTATTATGGAGATAGGTTCCCCACTTAGGACCCCTTCGCTCAGAAATCTGAAAGTAGCTTGCATCTGCCAACTAGATACCGTATCTAGTGTTTCAGGTGTATTAAAGTGGAAATTATTTTAATGACAAGAGGTGTTTACGGGCAACTGATTCCAAAGGCAGACCCTTGCCACGACGAGAGGGTTGTGGGAAGAGATGTGGAAAGCTCTCCAATTCAATGAGTTACTAAGAGAAGGAAAGGTTACAGTTGGTGTGAGCCACTGAAAAAGTCTCTTTCTTGGCATATGTTGCACAGTTATAGCTGATGTGTCGTTCACGAGGCTTCTGGGTGTGGATTCGTTTATGGCAGGGGTGCCCATAAGTTGCCGTGTAAACTTCGGTGTAACGACCCCCTTTCCGCTTCGGGTGTGTGTGTGTGTGTGTGTGTAAGGACGTCTCCCTAAAGCCGCTTCGGATTTTCTGTGAGAAGTTCCCTCGCTTTCTTCCTCTCGCCTGGCCCCTGCAACTCTTTTGTGAATGGGGCCAGTGCAACAGGCGGCCTTTCACCCCGCCCAAGAACCAATGCCAGACAGCCACACTCGGAGAATTGTTTGTTAATAGTCCAATTAGATAATTGCCATCTTTCACTCCTTTCGCTCTACATTTCCCATAAAGGCCTGAATGAGGAGAGCAGCGTGAAGAGGGCTTCTGCCCTGCAAGGTGACAAGAAAGGCTGGAGCATGCTCTGTGCACAAAGCCAGGCGCTTGAATTGAATCATTGTCGTCTAATCAATGGTCTTATTGGATTACTGGCTGTTGCGGTTCTCAAAGATATTGTAGCGGAGACAATGAAATAGCCAGGGGGAAACTTTTCTCTCGCTCGCTCGCTCGCTCTCGTTGTCCCCGCCCCCTTTAGTAGATCACGCAGTTGAGATCTGCCCCGCACTCTCCTCCTCCTCCTCCTCCTCTCTCTCCTTCTCTCTCTTGGATCCATCTGGATACAAAGCAGGCTTTTTTTAGAAGCGGGAGGGAGGAAAGAAGCTCTGGAAATGTGTTCAATTTTTATGAAAGGCGAGCAGGAGGAGTGGGGGGGGGCACCTACATGTATCAGCATTGAATTAACGAGAGAAAAGAGTTGTAAGATGGCTGGTAGGCAGTAGAGAGGAGCGTTTAGGAGATCCCTCCAATGTAACACCCTCTTCGCCTTCTTCTCCCCATCTCCAACAGGGAAACAAAACGTTTCCTATTTCTGGGATCTGGGATCCGTACCAAGGCAAGCCTCTTTCTCCCTCCCCCAAATGGTTGACAGGGTTTTCCTTTAGGGGGGGGTGTGACTCGGTGGCTGTTTGCGGAGAAGATCTGCCAAGATCCTTTTGGCAGATCTGTTAGAGCTTTTTCCAGATCTATTTATAAATAGACCTGTATTTCTCTCTGAGGCGTGTCTGGGATGAACGCATTCGGAAATCGGGAAAGGTGAACGCCAAACCGAAGAAAGTTAATAATGGCTACTAATGGCTCCTAACAATTCTGGCTGAATCTTGTCAAAAGTTTTTTTTTTTCCCCTTTTCTCCCCTCGCCCCCTCTCCCGCTCCTTCAATTGATCCTTCTTCTCGTTCTCCTTCTTCTCCTTCTGGAAATCTCAGCCTTTTTTTTTGATTGTGTGTTTCCTGAAAGCAAGGCCAATCATTTCAGTTTATTCACTGGCTAAACTCGACTTGATTGGGGACAAGCATACAAACCACCCATTACGAAGTGATATATTATCCAAACAATTTAGTGTATTCATGAGGTAACCTAAATGTGGAGGCTGCAAAATTACCCGTAATCAATTGAAACAGCGAGTGCGCGTCCCTCTGGGTGTCTAACTGCATCCCTCTCTGTAATAAGGGAGGCATTAAATCATTTTAGAGTTGCACTGTTGAGTACCTGATCATTGGGGCGCGGGGAAGCTGGACACTCGCACTAGGACGCTGGGATTGAGGAAGCGGCCGATTTCCTGCCTCTCCAGCAGCCGAACCGACTCTCGCCTTCGAGGGATTCGCTTGTTACTCACCGAACTGATCGTACGCCGGGCGATATTCAGCAGATTTCTCTTCTTTTCCTCCTCCCTTCCACCCTCATCCCGCGCCTCCTTTTTTCCCCCCACTTAAAAAAAACAAAACAAACCTCTACACCATATTGCACTACATGTTTGGGAAACAAGACAAAATGGACGTTAGATGCAATTCAGAGCTCGAAACCAACCGGCTCTCCAAGAACGGGCATAAAGAAGGCAAGGAAAGCAAAAGCTCCGAAGGAAATATTTCGAATTCTTTTTTGAAGGAACCGCAAGGGACTTTTTCGGCTTCGGGCGTCTCGGAAGATTGCAGCAAAAATAAATCCAGTTCCGCTGACCCGGATTATTGCAGAAGAATTCTAGTCCGAGGTAGGACCGTCGCTTTACGTTCTGAAATTTTGATTAACGACTTTTTCCCGCCCGCCTGCTTCCTTTCCTTTCGTTTTTACTTTCGGTTTTTGTTTTTCGTTTTTCTCGTTTCAAAACCAAATGAATTACTGTGGTTTCCTAAAGGCTTCGCTTCATTATTTTCATCCCTTTCATCCTGTTCTTGATCCGTTTCTCAGGTGTAGGAATATTTTTGCAATTTGAATTGTCAAGGATTGTGAAGGGCGCCATGCCCAAACCTTACATTTTAGCTGGGGCGGCATGTATACAGATTATGTTTTCTTTTTCTCCGAATTTCTCAAGTATTGAGGGAAGGGAAAGCTAAGATCTACCTTAGTTGTGTTTAGTCTATAGTTTACCTTTGCTTTAAGGGCATGAGAGGTTGCTAAGTCCTATTTTGATCCCATTAGATTTAGCCTACAATTCTTTTGACTACTTGTATTCGAGTAAGACCCATCGGACTCAATACAGTAGAACTTACTTCTCCATAGGAGTTTTCAGTCACAGCCTTTTGCAAAAGATTGCTTCTTTGAAATTTCCCTCCACCTTCCAAAAAAGAAAAGGGGAAAGGGGAAAGAAACCCACCTCCGGTGCTTAAGGTAAGCAAAAAGAAAAGAAGAGACGGAGGAAGAAAAATAACCTTTGGAGACTTATTCCGAAATGTACTGGGCGCTTCTCTTATTTTCAGCCTATTACTTTTGTCCCATTCTTTGATTTCCATCAGCAGCAGGAAATTCTTTCTAGTCTGGGGACATAGCGACACCCCCCCCCAAGACAAGTCTTTCCTCCAAGCATTCCTTACCCTTGAGCCCATTCCCGCTCAAATCTTTGGCGGTTGCACCTTTTTTGATAGTGACTTTACAATAACAAAATCTGTCAGAAAGTGGTGTGGTGGTGGTGATGTTTGCTGCTATTATTCAGTATTATTATGCAGCTGAATGAATTGTTTATGGTACTGTTTAGTTCCTTGGTTTGATTTTCTTTTGTTTTTATTCTAACCTGGATTATTTATTATCTTCTTTCCGCCTCCTCCAATAAACAAAAGAATAATTTTCCATTGCTATTAAAATTCCAAAACTAACAGGTCACTTTTTCATTTCTGTAAGTACACATCCATGCGTGTACTCGTGTATTTAAAAAAGAATTTCATTCTGCTCACATATGAATGAATGAAAACCAGGCCTGGTAAACAGTAACTCATCCTGGACACCACCACCACCCTCAGCTGAAAAAAGAAATCAAGTCTTAGAAGTCTAGGCTTCCTTCCTCACAGATTTAGGAAGGAAAATTACGGCAAACCCATAAGGGAAAGCCTGGTATGTAATTTGAATCAGATTGTACTTCACCGGCCAGAGGCTAATGAGATTTGCAGTGTTGTGGTGAGATGAAGGCAGAGCAGAAAATGGACATCCATGAGGGGCAACTTGATGTTCATCAACATGGAAAAGCAGGCAGCTCCAAAGAGTGAGTGGGCTGCAGAAGGTGGACATCACAGCTCTCTTGGGATGGCTCACTTGAATGCTTTCCCTGTAGGGAAATCAAGGGCAGCTCAAGCAGGTGTGAATGTGCAAGGCAGAGACTGCTGAGCATAGGCCTCTGGTGGTGCCTAGGCTGCTTTGAAACCTGTGAGGTTCCGTTGGAGTTCTTTGTGTTAGAGCTCTTCCCTTGGGATGGAGGATGGCGTGCTTTATAAACCACAATCTGAGAATGTGGTGCTGGGGCTAGCAGGAAATCCTGGAGACTCCTTCAGTCCCCGCCAAGAGTGGCTTCTTGCTCTGTCTAGTGGCCTCTCCAGGTACTTCCTAAAAACTGGATCCATGATCCATCCTTCCTTCTGGATCTAAACGTGCCTCCTTCTCTTTTTGCCAGATGCCAAAGGTTCCATCAGGGAGATTATTCTTCCAAAAGGGCTTGATCTCGACCGGCCAAAGAGGACTCGAACTTCTTTCACAGCTGAACAACTTTATAGGCTTGAGATGGAATTCCAGAGGTGCCAATACGTGGTTGGACGGGAAAGAACTGAGCTGGCCAGGCAGCTCAATCTCTCAGAAACTCAGGTACTAAAGATATAAATGTATCGGTGGCAAAAGGAGGTTTGGGAACTGGAAAGTTTTGGGAACTGAGGTGATGGCCCCAGCTCTACTCTTAGGCAGGAGAGTTCTCTTCCCTAGAGTTGAGGAGCTTTTCATTTACTGCCAGGCCTGCAGGGCTGTAGCTAACACTTGGGTAGCTTCCTACATGGGTGTGGTTGGTGTTGAAGACCAGTCTTCCCCCCCCCCTTTTTTTTTTTGCAGTTAACAACTCAAAGATGACCAAGCCCTAGAACTAAACTTAGGGCACCATGCAAAATTCCACTCTTTTCATGCTTTTTCACATTTCCTCCTTTTAAAAAGACAGTTTTTCAATTTGATCGGCATCTAAATATCTGGAGGAAATGGAAGGAATAGAGTGTGAATTGCCTCCTTAAATGCCAGAGGTTAAGAACCCAAGAAATAAATGGGCTCAGGGAAGTGAGGAGTTACTGCAAGTATACAACTTGCTTTTAACTCCACAAATTATTCATAAACTCTAAGCATTTAATCAAAAAAATAATAATTAGCCTCTAGGATAATGTTTGAGAACTATGAAACAGTCCTTATGTACAAGAACCTTTGAAGAAACTCCCTCCTCACAAACACTCATAGCTCACAATCAGATAGTGCTGAAGTGAGGGCTTCTGGAAGAGAACCTTGGAGAAAAAACTACAGAAGTTGCCAGGATCTCCCCTCAACAAAATAAGACCAAATCCTAGGGGGGGAAAGTAAAGTTTCAAAAAAACAAGAATTCACACCAAAATATCACTTAAAGAGAATCCGTAGCTTGTGGAGAAAACAGAGTATTTCTTGGAAGTGGAGTATTACACAAATGTTACTTTTCTTTTGCTATAGTCAATAAAGCTTTTCCTTCTGTTGCATTTAGGGGTACAGCTTAAAAGCTAGAAAAACAATGTGCTGCTCCACCAAGTGACAATAGTACTGAATTTATTTGCTATGTCAACACATTGTTAGTGCTTATAGAGATGTTGCTGTTGTGGGTTAAGCGATTTTTGGTTCTAAAAATACTGAAAGGTACACTTATTTCTTCAGAAGTAAATTGACTTTAATGGAGTTTCTCCCTAATAAATTTGTGCATATCTAAGTATCACTGTTTACAATAGGACATTGGGCTGTTTGTTCTAATATTGTTGAAATTAAAATAAATAGAGGGTATAAGAATGTATTCTGACTGGTATAATGAAAAGAATCCAAGCCGTATAGATCTCTTTGCAGAACTTTGCTGGATTTACCCTTTTTTTTTGTTTCCCTAGTTTTGTAAGTTTGGTCAACAACCATTTACCTTTTTTAAAAAAACAAAAGGAAAAAGCAAGGATAGTGCAGGCAACTGCTCATGTTTTTGCATAATTTAATATATAACAATAATTTCCCTTAATTCAAGGAACACATTCTCGTGTGAGAATGAATAGAATTGTATTCTGACCATGCATATCTAGACATGCTTTATGAAGATAGAGTTTATTTTCAGGTGTGTGCAACAGGATTGGGCCTGGTTAACCTTAGATGCAATTCCTCCATGGAATTTTGAGCTGTCGGCTACACAGGGAGTTGGAAAATACTCAGAAGATAATAATGGGGAAAAACTTTGGCACTTCTCCCCCAACACAAAATGAAGTCATCAGAAATTTCTGGTCATCAGAAATTGAGCTCCATTTAAAGGAAACTTCTCTTTTAAATGGGTATCTGATTATTTTCCTCTCTCCTTTCTGCCATTGTGTGTGTGTGTGTGTGTGTGTGTGTGTGTGTGTGTGTGTGTGTGTGTGTGTGGGGAGAGCGGGGGGGGGAGGAGAGAGAGAGAGCACCTTAATATATAAATAAATGCAGGGGTAAGGATAGCAAAAGGCTATTTTTTCATCCACGTAAAAATGTTCAGGCATGCCTCCAGAAATGACCACAATTCCCTTCCCATTTCTTAAACCAACTTTGCTAGATGAAGATTTGTTGAAATCAAATATTAAGCAAGGATTTCACCGAACTTCCTTTGGTCTCATAAAGTTACTGCCTCTATGGATTATGGATTTTGTTTTCCTCACATTGTTTATCGCTTGACTTGTGTTTCCTGAAACTGTCATGAATGAGCGGTCCCATCCATTTTCTGTCAGAGGCACAACAGCAAATACCCATGTACTCCCATCAAGGTTCAAATTCTTCAGTTTATCCCATTTTTTTGCCATTTGCAGTAGTAATTTTTCTAAGTATCCCTTTCTAGTGAAAAATACAACTGTGTTAAATATCAGGGACTTTGTTGGTTTCCCCCCCCCCCCCATACCAGATTAGCTGTTGGAGGCAATGGACAGAATGCCTGCCAGTAGGGCCGACAATGAGGTAGGGCCGACAATGACAATGAGATCAGCCCCAAATGGGTCTGCTCTGATTTTGAAAGCCATGTTTTTTCTTTTCATTCAGTCCTACAACCTGAAAAATAGGCCTGGGAGGGGGATCTGAAAGGCGGGGCCATTTTCTGCGTGTATGTGTATGTATATGCATGTGGGCACAGGTGTCTGTGTGCATACCATACAGATAGAGAGACATTTATTCCCTTCCTGCAAAGGCAAAAAATGCCTTTGAAATACAGTCTGAAAACTGTACTTTGCTAAATAAAGAGTTGGTGGGGAAGATAAAATATAAAAATGCAGGGTGGTGGTTTAATTTCAAGATTTAAATAAAATGCTTTGAGAAAATTGAAAAAAATAAGTCAAAACCTGAAATAGGTAGTCAGATTCAAAAAGAGAAAGATACATTACCAAAAGTATTATCTGTTTGTGATGCTTTTAAATATATTATTTAAAGAAATAGGATGAAATTTGTTGTACATTTTACCACAAAGGAGAATAGGAATGGCTTTATTATTTCTGCTTGAAACATCCTATAGGAAGGAAGGAAGGAAGGAAGGAAGGAAGGAAGGAAGGAAGGAAGGAAGGAAGGAAGGAAGGAAGGAAGGAAGGAAGGAAGGAAGGAAGGAAGGAAGGAAGGGATTAGTTTTGTAGTTCTTAGAAAAGAGGTACTATAACGAACCTCTCTGACAAGCTAATTAGCATTTCTTTGCCTGTCAGATTTAGGCGGGTTGGTAACGCAAACGAAAGCGGCTCTACAGCCAAAGCGTGGCCTGCCATAGGAACCTAAGTGAAGGGTAGCTGGGAAGGGTTGAAGTAGCTGACAGGATGGGGATCGCTCAGGCCTGCATTGAGGTGGGTGACACTCTGCGCTCTGCCTTTCAGGGGAAAACCTAAATTAGCCAAAATCTTCCAAAAGCTGCTGCCTGCAGATGAGACCCATAGGAGAGGGAAAAAAAGGCAAATTTATGCCTAAACAACGACAAACCACCTTGTATCAGGGGCCTGAGGATAGTGCCTTTCCAAGGGCATAGGAGTGTTGCCTGGTTTCAATTAATTCGTTGTGGTTTCATCCATCCCCCAAAACCTGTTTCTTAAAAACTCCTAGCTGTGAGGACACAGTCACAGAAAGCGTGGAAAATGAGGCGGGACGGCTTCCTCCACGTAACTCTTTTTTCACCTTATTTTGTTAGAGAGGCCACCCCCGCTCCTCAGTACATGCACGTGCATGCACATGCCGAGGCTTTTCTGGCCGCTTCCTGCGGCTTCTGAAACAAGCCATTGCCCAAAACAGCTGAAGTCCACAATACACGCGTGTCTTGACGGCGCCGAAGGTTGAAACCTTTGAAGATTTTGCAATTCCCAGTCACTCCAGTTGCGCTTTACAGAGTGCAGCATGGCTTCGCGATCTTCGTGGAAATGAGCAGACTTCCACGCTCGCTCTTCCATTCGCTCTCTGACATCCACGCGCTCCCCAGCCGGCTGCACACGCGCACACAAGAGGTTTCCGCCGCAAGCCGTTTGGCTTCCACGGAGAAATCTCCGACTCCCCAGGAGCTCCCAAGCCGGTCGCAGTCCTCCTGTGGAGGCCTCTGGAAAGAGGCCGAGAACTGCGATGGGAGGGACAATGGCGCCCTTTCCTCTCTTGCTCCGGGCCTAAGAAGGCCGAGGCCTTTGCTAGGCCGCGCTAGATGACGCTGATTTTGTCCTTATGCCTTCTTCCCTCGCCTCTTTGCAGGTCAAAGTCTGGTTCCAGAACCGACGCACAAAGCAGAAAAAAGACCAAGGCAAAGACTCGGAGATGAAGTCGGTGGTGTCCGAGACCGCGGCTACATGCAGCGTCCTGCGACTCCTCGAACAAGGACGCCTGCTCTCCCCGCCCGGCTTGCCCGGCCTGCTTCCCCCTTGCGCCACCAGCGCCTTGGGCTCGGCCTTGCGAGCCCCCAGCCTCGGTAGCCGCACCGGCGGCTCAGGATCAGGGACGGCGGGCGGCTCCCCACACCATCCGGCCGTCAGCAGCGCCGCCGCCGGCCCGGCTCATCCTTCTCCGCCCGGCGGGCACAACCTCTTCAGCCTCCCGGTGCCCACCCTGCTAGGCTCGGTGGCCAGCCGGCTCTCCTCCAACCCGTTAGCAATGGCCGGGTCTCTGGCCGGGAACTTGCAAGAACTGTCAGCCCGATATCTCAGCTCCTCCGCCTTCGAGCCCTACTCCCGGACCGCCGGTAAAGAAAGCGCGGAAAAAAAGGCGCTGGACTGACTCTCGGGGACTTTCGCTGTATTTATATTTATCCTCTTTGTCTGTGTTGATTATTTATGGAGTCCCCGTGCGTTAGATGCCCCCTCTTGTCCGGTATACATTGCGCCCATCCACATGCTCTTTCCTCACGGCTCCTGCTCCCCCAATCCTCTGCCCCCCTCCCGCCCGCGCATTCCAAACCGGGAGCCTCCCCGCTTTCGCTCAGCGCGCCCAACCCTTGAAAACCCTCGGGAAACGCCGGCTGGGAAAAGCAACTAGACGAAGTCACGCGCTGGCAGTAAACAGACGGGCCAAACCCGCCAAACGGGCCGCGAGCTGTTGAAAGTGGGAAGGGGGGGGAGGGAAAGTCGGGGGTGGGGTGCGGAAGGAGAGATGAAGAAGCGCCGAGCGCACTGCTTGTGGAAGGCCGCGTCCGCGAGCGTTTTAGAAAACGAGGCTGGGTGGGACGCCTAAAACCGAGGAGACACGTCGTGTTGCGGGGGATGGGGTGGGGGAGAGCAGGAGAAGGGTCTGAATTGCTGGACGCGGACGTCCTTTCCTTCAAGTTGACGGCCAACGCGAGAAAGCAGCTTTGACTTTGAAAGGGGGGGGGCGGGTGTTCGGGAAGAGGCTTGAAGGGTTGGTTGGAGCTGAAGTGTATTTTGTGCAGGGAAGGTGGGGGCTGCCCGCGCGTACGTAGCCCCACGGATCCTCTTATTCCAGCCTGCCTGGCGGATGTTGGTTGCTCAGTGTTGCATTAAAGCACAAATCTAAGAAAGGCCCTCTTTCCTCAACAAGGGCAACAGTACCCTACCAAGGGATAACTTATTTTGCACATCATCCTGAAGATGCGCGCCGCCTCCTCCTCCTGCCCCGACGTCCGTATGCCCCCAATGCCAGACTGAACTCTCGGGCACGAAACCTATTGACTTTTAAGTGGAAGGAGGCGCGCTGCGGGTATTCAGCAGTTTCACTTCAATGGGATTTACTTCCGGTAAGTGTACCTAGGATTCCAGTCTCATTTCCAAGTTGTGAATGTGGGTGTAAGCCGAGTGAGGCCAACCGTCCTTTCAGGTAACGCAGACGGGAACTGATTTAGCTTTGAAATATTGACCCAAGAATGCTTACGCTGAAAGCTCACTTTAAACGCCGACTTCGTTCAGTTTAAGGAATGTTGCAGTCATCTTCCAATTCCACCGTCCCCCATCCCTCAAAAAAAATAAAAAATAAGATTTTGCATTAGGCTTACAGACTTAACAGCATTTGCGTCTAGCCTATTTTTAACAAAAAAACAACCTATTTTTCTTTGTTAACGTCTGGAAGGAAACCAGACAGAAATATACAAGTTATCACCTCTGTGCACATCCCTCATTAACAATATATGGATGCAAAAAAATTAGAGCTTTAAAAAAATCCTTATACACAAGCTTTTTTAAAGGATCAGAATTTGGTCTCTACAAAACAAAAAAGAATAATCCCAAGGCAGCATTATAGAATTACTGATGTGCCTGCAGTTTCAGCGCTCTCTTAAAACCATATATTCACAACGTTTTAAACTGGAAGTATCGATTTTTGCCCCCTTTGACTGATTTTCTTTGGTAATGTTTATTCCTAAGCCAAACCTAATGCAAAATGCAAAGTACAGTAGTGTCCCATTTGATTTTGTATTAATTTTGTGCTCTTATGTAAAATTGTCATTTTACTTTATTTGAAAATCTCTCCATTAACCACAGATTTATTCCTGACTGCTGCTGCTTTTTACATGCTTTTATAAGTTTTCTAGAAGCAGCAAATGAAAACAAGATACCATGTAATAACTAATTACTTTAGCCTGTTTTCTTTTGTTTTTGGAGGCAGAAGGATTGGAAATCTCTTGATACTTTGCGTTTACACTGTACAAAATACATGCCACCAAACTTTTCAATCCAAAAAGAAAAAGCAAAAAATAAAAATAAAAATGAAATGTAGTACAGATAGAGTTTACTCTAGAACAGAAAGAACAAGAGAGCATAACATGAAAACTGTCAAAATAATTTTATTGTAAATTATTTACGTCTGAAGTTTTAGGCATCTAGTGCAGAAAAAAATATGAATGAATCTGTGGGTGAAGGTGAGCCCCTTGCTACTAACCTTTATTTGGAATGTTCTGGATATTTGACTGTTTTGTATTTATGTGGTGAGAGTGAAATATATCTATATGATGACAGATCGCTATTTTCGTCTTCTGTTTAGAACTCCCTGGAACACTTTCAATCCACTTGTGTAAAGCAAAAGATATAACTCCATAAGTTGTGATGTTCAGCAATCAACTCTGCACAGTAACTGAAAAGGTCCCTTTGCAGGGTATACATTCAGATGACATCTTGAGTAGCTAAATAATATATATAGTAAGGTGGAGGTGGCTTGTGATGCTTTAAATTACTCATTTTCAAAGTTAGAATTGAAATTGTGCACCTCTTTATAACCTAAAGACATTATTATTAGTGCTTTATATTGGCCAGTATATTTGATTCTGCACAACTTAACTCATTTAGTGTCAGACAATTTCACCAAAGAAGGATTTCAGAATATGCTTCCTATTAGTTCATACATCAACCATCCAACAGAATCTGGGAGGAGAGGGGAGGCACGTCAGAGAATTGTCAAAATTGGCCTGATTCTCATCTATTGTTTTTCCCCCTAAATCTTGTTGATCTATTCTTATATCCCTGGCATTAGTTCAAAGGGAATACTTAATTTCAATGGAGTTTCTGAAGGAGTGAAAGTGACTAATATTAACCATTACACAATCTCAACCACTCTTCATTTTTCATTGCATTTATTCACCTATTTACTTGCAAGTAAAACCCATTGAAATAACTACAGCTTACTTTTAAGTAGATAATCAGACAACTGCATTGTAAAATTGACATTACACCAAATTCTGTAAATCATACATAATCAGCAGAAGAAAAATCCGTATGATTTTTAAAATAAACATGAATCAATTTCATTTGAAGCACATTGGGGGGAGGAAATGTCATTCAGAGATCCTCCCTCCCTCCCTCCCTCCCTCCCTCCCTCCCATACACCAACCAAAACCATTTTAGTATAATTAATAAATATATTCCCTCACTAATTGTACATTTCATGTGATCTTAACCATTGCCTTATGATGGCTTTTTGATATAACAATATTGCTTCAAACTTAAGTAAAAATTCCCTCCCCTTCCTTTCTTGAAATTTGAGGGACTGTACTTCTGCTTAGCAATTAGGGTAACATTAAAAAGGATATAATATATGAGCATATTTGTGCACTGTTTCACTGCATTTATGGATCTGGTGTCTTACAGTATATAAGCTTTCTATTATTAGTGTGTAAGAGAAAATTGGCTTAGACAAAAGCAATACTTGTAAACAAGGGGACAATGGAATGAAATGAAGACTTCTGCTAAGGAAGTCTGATACCCTGTGATCCTAATCTACTTCTTGGAAGTGAATGGGACCAGAGGTGAGACTTGAAATGCTTTAAAGCTATGTAAATCAATTAAGAAAATCTAGCTGCAGCAATATTTGTGATTTCCTATGTTTATACATTTCGTTATTCTAAAACTTTAAATAATATGAGGAATTATTGCTGTTTGGGGAATACTTTTTTTGTTTGCTTTTTTTCTTGCCACCCATGTTAATTTAAGAAAATGAACACATACATACAAATGCATAATTACACAGAAAGAAATTCTGCAATGAGTTTGATCCAATTAATGTATGACTTCTGCAACCTTCCCCCACCTCAAGCACTTCCCTGTAATCAGGCTGCTTCCTATCATATCTTCTGTTGTAAAAGCATGAATCACCTTACTGGCTTCCAGCATAAAAATCAGGCTAACCAGGGACTGTGTTCCTGATTGTGTTTGCAATAGGGGGAAAAAAAAACTTCAACAACTCAGAGTTCAATCATGTCAGTTCCTTTCTTAATAACTGAGAAGTTTCAGATAAGATGTGAGATTGCAAGGCTAACATAACTGGACTGCAAAGATCTCGATGATCACTCTTGGCTGCCATGTAGTGTTCATCTGGATTTTTATAGTCTCAATACAGTAGCCTTTAGTTATAAGGGCAACGTTGCCTAATCTCAAATTACTTAATCAGTAAGGAGATATAATATTTTTTTATGATATCAACCTCATAAAATACCTTATGTATAAAGATGACTGCTATATTCATTCATATAAAATAGTTTCTTATAATGTTTGAGCTTATCATGCAGGAGTGGTTTGAGCAGCTGGGGAAACAAAGCACTAGTTAAGCGGTACAATCCAAATAATTAAAAACATGAAAATAATTTCTATAAAAGTGCAAAAAAAAAAAAAAGATCAGGGATAAAATAATTTGTTTTGAAACAAGTAGTAAGTGGGAATAGTTGACTGATTTGTAAAATGTATAAATTAACCTCTCAAATGTTCAGGAAAGTTTACAATATCTTTTAAATCTTTTTACATTACTTGAATAAGTACAAATGATACATTATTAATGACAGCATCAAAGACACTGTACAAAGTACAGTGTACAAAGACCAGTATAAAGAAAATTATATCAGCAATTAAGAAATGTCAAGCCTTTGAGGTAGGCCCGACCATGAAACAGTGCAAAGATTATAGGAGGGTATAATAGCATCTCGAAAGCCTGCAAATTTTCCCTCTGCCTCCTTTTGTACCAAACAGAGTCAAAGATAACATATTTTGAGGTTTTTTTCCTCCCATGCCTTCTCCTTTCCCAGAACTGAGTCGCCTTAACTGTTCCTGCACATCTTTTTCATGTATCCAAGTATTTAAGGGTACTTCTACAAGAGGCCTGGGAAAAGGAAAATAATTGTCTCAGCATCTGTAACAGTTGCCAGGAAATTATGGCTCTCTAGATGTTGCTGCACCAACAATTCCCAGTATTGCTACTTAGGGAACATCTGGCACGGCCTGATGGAGGTTCAGCAATACTTGAAAGGCCCACAAGTAACCAGATTTCGACCTAAAATATAGGAGACAGGTGCCATAATTCAACTTCGAGAGAGAATTTTACAAACAGGATATTATAATGGGGGGGGGAAACGTCACCTTTTCTCATTTTGCCTGTTGGGCATTTAAAAGATGATTAATCTTCTTTCATTTAACCTAAAGTAATGCTTAAAGTGACACCAAGCTTGACAAAGTTCAGTGAAAATCCAGCTCAACTAATCCACGAGCACTTCTGAATACAGTCTCACATACAGACCTTTAGAAAAGCGGTATCTCTTGATCTGATGCACTAAAAGAATTGGACTGTGAGAGAATCAAGGAGTTGTGTCAGTTATGCCAATGATGTACATAATAGCCATACTTCCATTTGCCATCCATTAGGTGTGTAGAAAAAAATTTCTTCTTTTCTATGCTCATTTTCCTTACGTATAGGTGAATCCTATGTGGGTTTAAGGGCCCTTTAATGTTGAAATAACAGCTAAAAACTATTCTTTATAATATGATCTTGAAGCTTTCCATGTGTTTTCCTAACAAAATAATCCATTCCATAAATCAGAATATAAATGGTTGTGCCAAATGACCTGTGGCACAAAAAACACCCAAAACCCAAGCGCTAGTTAAGAATCCTAGAATTTTCAGCTGCCAAGTCAAAAAACACAAAATGCACCTTAATAATACTATAAGAGAGAAGTTGGATGGAGGTGAGACAGCAGCTCACAGTATCCTTAGCAACTACACTACTAACCAACTATCACAATGATACTCCAAGATAATGCTTCACATCTTGCCCAAGACTGGAAATGTTGATTTGGCCATTTAGTCAGCTTCTTGATTATCATGCTCATGCTTGACTATATTGTATATGTTAACTTAAAGCTGGCTTAGATTTCTTGCTGCTTGAGTATCCTGTTTCCTATCCCACCATGCCATTTCCATCTTCTCTGAATGCAGAATGTTCTTGAACTCAATGAAATATCTTAAAATGTAATAAGTGACTAAAAAGGCAATGTATTAGATGTATTTTCAAATGTTTTCAGCTTCATCAAATGTACAGCTTAAA
>QLTV01001033.1:31592-43656 GCA_003457575.1 Thermophis baileyi
TATATGAAAACAAAGATACATAATATTATGTAGCATGGAATAAATGGTATACGTGGTTAAAACACAACAAAAAACTTCAATTTTGGTTATAAAAAGGGGACTATCTATGACGAAACCGTAAATGTTCTCACTGTCTTTTCCTATGATAAACAAGTGATTTATATGTAAGTAAAATGGAAGAAATAGATGTGGAAAATATATTATGAGACTCAAATCTTTAAAGATAGATTTAGATAAATATTAACAAATGTTAAAATAAAAATAAGAAATATTGTAACTTGTAAATAGATTAGGAAATACTTTGAAAAAGCTGTAAAAGTGGTTAGTAATTATTGTGTTTGTTTTTGTTTTGTTTATTTTTTGTATGTTTGTTCTATATGTTGTTTTTATGAAAAACCTAATAAAGATTATTTTATTAAAAAAAAAAATGAGGACCCAAATTGTTGGGGGCAATATGCTAACTCTGTAAACTGCTTAGAGAGGGCTGTAAAGCACTGTAAAGCAGTATATAAGTCTAAGTGCTATTGCTATTGCTATTTAAGTGGCTGTCACAAAGAAGAGAGGGTCAACCCAAAGCATCCAAAGGCAAGACAAGAAGCCATGGATGGAAACTAATCAAGGAGAGATTAGCAACCTAGAACTAAGGAGAAATTTCCTGACAGAACAATTAACAATTAAACTTGCCTCCAGAAGTTGTGGGTGCTCCATCACTGGAGGCTTTTAAAAAGAGAGTGGACAGCCATTTGTCTGAAATGGTATAGGTCTCCTGCTTGAGCAGGGGGTTGGTCTAGAAGACCTCCAAGGTCCCTTCCAACTCTATTATTCTGTATTCTGTATTCTCTCCTTTCTCAGATTTTCTTTTAATGGCAAAATGGTGTTCACATGCTCTGAATGGTATTTTCTTAGTGATATACTGTCTTGTGGCCATGAAACACATCTATGATTTGCCCTGAGGAAGAACCTCTCAAAAAGGCCATGAAATTAGGGATGGTGTGAAAATCTTCTCACACCCTAGCAGCTAGTAAAGACAGAACATTCCTTGTGGGCTGCTACCACCCTGTTTTTCTGGTTGGCTAACTCTTGTGTGAATCACAATAAATCAGACAGCATTTTCCCCTTCACTGATTGGATGGAAATGCCACAGTACTACATATATTCTTGGTGCAGATGTTCCTCCATAGTTAATCATACATATGCTTTAAAAAAACACCCACCACCATGGAGCATTCACACCTGAAATCCACAATCTGAAATTCAGTCGTCCACGGTACAACCACCTCCTTTACTATCTTGTTCCTTCTGCCTGTGAAAGCCAGACCCTGGTACTCTAATTCTCCCCCAGTAAATTGGTATGATAGCTTTGGAAGATCTGCTACAACTCACCACAAATGCAACTCCAAAACAGTCTTCAAGCAGCACACAGAAGAGCAAAGAAAAGCAAAAGACGTACCAAGACGTCCACATCTGGATAGGAAAGAAGAGAAGCAAAGAAAGGAGTCTGTTTTCCAATCACATGACATTTCTTTGCTAATAAACTTTTCCTTTGTAGGAAAATAGGATTACAACATCTTCTTTGGTTTTGCTATCATCTCTGATATTTAAAAGCAGTTTTTTTGATTTTGCTAAATAAACACACAACAATTTATCTGAAATTATATTGCCACTATGGTTGATAATATACACATGCTGAACCAAAGTGATTTTTGCTTGTCTAGCTATGGTCTATGATGCGTAGACCATGTTTTATTCAGTAAACTATGATTAAGCAAAGTTTGGCTTAGTGGGTTGTGTGAACTCTATAAAAGAATAACATCTCTTTTTCTATGCCTCTCCCAGTCCTTTACCATAGCTCTACAAGCATTCTGAATTATAATTCTTACAACCCACAACCACATCATAGGCTAGAAGACGTGGGAATTGCAGTTCCATTAAGGCCACCTTATCAAGTTGCCAAAATCCAAGATGATCACCAGATGCAAATGATGTTTTCTGTGCCTATGCTGCTATCTAGTGATTATCCAGATTTTTGCAGTTCAGAATGGATTGTTTTAGTTCTACAAACATGGTTAATATTTCCTCAAGAAAATTGCTATTTTTACACTGACCTTATACTATGTGAATAGTATAAAATCTATCAAAATCAGTCAAAAATCTGGGTAAAACAATTTGGAAAATTGTTCTGCATAAAAATGCAAGTGTTCTCCCATCAAGTTTCAATGCTTGCATGATAATTAACTGAGGTTCAGATTTGCTTTCACTCCATGACCGAAGGTCCTATGAGTTTTGACCTTGTTCTTGAAAATGTTCTACAGTTTAGAATATTTAATCAAAATGCTTTGAGACTGTTTACATACCTGAAGGTACATGATATGTATGCTTGGTAGATACAAGCATACAGACATTTAGCTAATAGGACTCTTGAGTCACTGAACAGCACTACAACAGGTAGAAACTCTATAAAGACTTTTTTCAGTACTCTTTTCTGTCATATGCCCACCTTAAAAAACAGTTAGCAACCCTTCCATCTCCCACATAAATGCTGCTGCCAGGATTACCCTCATCCACCCACCAACCAAGACCCCCTGACTCCTGAACCTTACAGATCAGAGGAATCATACCTTAATGTCTGTATTGAATTGCTGGAGCTCTGATTCCCCAGACAGGAAAGATCCCAAGTTTTATAGAGGGAAGAAATGTGGATTTGGGTGCATCATTACTCTGCAGACAAAGCATATAACTATGTCAGTATAATTGACAATAATGGTCCCATGAGACCCACTTGCACAGGGTGGGAGGGGAGATGTTGATTCCTTTTAGTGTTTATTCACATCCTGTGCAGGGGTGGGTTCTAACTTACCTCGCTGCCGGTTCACTTCCTCCCGTGCCATGTGGCCGCGCCTCATGGGCGCACGAGCGCAGTGCAAAAAAAATAACCCCCCCCAAAAAAAGCCAAAAACAAGATGGCGACGCATGCGCATTGCCGGAAACTCGGCTTCTGCGCATGCGCAGAAGAACAAAAAACCCGGAAAAAACGCCCCCCCCCGACAACCCACCAACCCCCCCCCAAAAAAAAATTCAAAAAAAAAAAATTCAAAAAAATTCAAAAAAAAGATGGCGGCGCCCATGGACCGGCACCGACCAAACCGGATCGGTGATGTCATCGTGATGTCACCAGCAGGTTGCTACCGGTTCGGGCGAACCGGTCCGAACGGGGAGGAACCCACCTCTGATCCTGTGTCAGAAAATGGATAGAAAATTGGGGTAATTAGCCCTACTTGACTAGTCAATTAATTGGAGGAGAGCCGCTACAAGTAGAAGACACATTCCATGTTGTTTGTAAAGCAGGAAGAAAACAGAGTCCACTTTGGTTGGCTCTCCTTCTGCCAACCTTATCTGGGAGAGCGTCAATCTTAGAGCTGCTTCATATATTACCCATCCTCAGCACCACAATATTTCTGGTCAGTTCTTTGACATTTACATTTGTAATGGATCATTGGAAGGCCAAATGCATATTTTTGCACAATGTATTTATTTATTTCATTTATATGGCACCCATCTCACTGAAAAGTGACTTTTTTCTTCTAATAATAATTAGGAAAACATTAATACTAATCCTCCTAAAACAGGCCAAAACTTTTAGCAACTTCCATTTCATTGATATTATCATCAGGTCTACAAGGCACTTGAAAGGAGCTGAAAATACAAGTAGTCCTCGACTTACAACAGTTTGTTTAGTGACTGTTCAAAGTTACAATGGGACTGGAAAAAGTTTTTCACACTTACATCCGTTGCAGCATCCCCATGGTCATGTGATCAAAATTCAGATGCTTGGCAACTGACTCATATTTATGATGGTTGCAGCAGTGGTGGGATTCATCCGGTTCGCACTGGTTTTGCCAAACCAGTTTAACTTTTTGCGCAGTTCGGCAAACCGGCTGATCCCACCACTGGCTAGCCCCTCCCCTCCCAGCCACTCCTTATCTCGCCTCACCCTCCTTGGCCACTCACCAAGAGTCACGCCTGCAGCCCAGCTGCTCTCTGGCTCCCTCGCTCACTTGCCTGACTTCGCCACTCGCCCAGACCACGCGGCGCCCGTGGCCCAGCTGCTCTCCCCTCTTCGTCCACTTGCCTGCCTTTGCCGCTCGTCTGGACCACGCGGCAGCTGGCCCCAGCTGCTCTCCGCTCCTCGCCCGCTTGCCTGCCTTCGCTGCGCACCCAGATCACGTAGTGTCCGGGCCCAGCTGCTCTCCCCTCCTTGCCCACTTGCCTGCCTTCGCCGCTCGCTGCCGGCCAGAGAGCATCTCCAGGAGCAGGAGCCCACAGCCTCAGCAGGCTGGTGTCGGAAAGGCCCTGGCACCTTAGCGATGGACTATCTAGTAATTTACAACGTGGACATGACAGCCGGGTGAGCAAGCGCCAAACCCGTGGAGGCAAGAGAAGCGGAGAAGGCTGGCTTTTTGCCTAGGTTTGTCTGGCTGTCGGCTGTCAGGGGGAAAACAGATGGGGGCCTGGGGAGGAGGCCGTTTTCCACCCGACAGCAGGACAAACCTAGGCAAAAAGCCAGCCCTCACCGGTGCCCAGCTTCACCGACAGCGGGCTTGCAAAGGGCAATTGTGAGCTGCTGCTTGCATCAAGCTAGACTGGAGAGGTAGAGCACGAGTGAGTGAGTGAGCACTGAGGAGACGGCGGGAGGAGGGAAGCCAGGCAAAGGGGCGAGCGAGGGGCATCTGCAGCATGCCGTAGCACATGCACTTTCCCTCAGCCCCCTTCTTTCAGAGGGCTATCTGCTCAGCTCCCCTCCTGCTTCTCCGCCTCTCCTCTCACCCCATTAGCCAGCCTTCCAGCGGGAGGTGTGTGTGTGGGCTTTATTGCATTCCAGGCATTTCCCACCCAAACGGCATGCCACATTTGCAATGGGGGGAAGTGTTTGGGGAAGGCAGCAGGGGAATGGGGTGGTGGTGGCAGAGGAGCCGCTTTCGAGCCATTGGTTTTTGCGGGGTGGAGAGTCTCCCCCTAGTTACGCAGGCAGAGGCGCGCTTCCCATTTCAGTAGCCTCCCCCCGTAAGGAAAATTAAAAAAAATGTGACTCAGGCCGGGCTGCCGGGCTAGCAGCGGAACTTCCGTGCCCAGGATGGACCCGCTACGCCAACCAAATGTGCGTATCTGCCGGCAGCAGATGGTGTGCACAAAATGAGAGTCTTTGCCTCCCCTGGGCAGTAGAGCCGTGTCTCTCATTAGTCCCGGCGCTTCAGTGCCTGGCCAGCAGGGCGCTTTCCCTCTTTCTTTCTTTCCTCCCACTCCCCCCCACCCCACAACCACCGGAGACCCCCGGATTCCCTCCCAACACCACCTGGCCCATACAGGCACCACCCACGCAAGTGATGTCGAGTTGGCCATGCCCACCCAGTCACGTGACCACCCAGCCATGCCCACCCAGCCAGTCATTAGGGCAGAGAACCGGTTGTTAAATTATTTGAATGCTACCACTGGGTTGCAGGGTCACAGAGTCACGTTTTCTACTAGGCAGGTTCAGTTTCAGGTACTTGGTGGCCCACATGGAACGATGGCTGATCCTGCCATTTTTTGTCTGCCTGTCTCTTGTATTTTGCAGCCGCTTGGCTTAAAGCTTCTTTTACAATTTTCCACACCCCCGTTGTTTGCTCCATCCATGCCTGATATCTGTTGGAGCTACGCGAGGACATTCTGGTATCGGCACAAATTCCCGGCCCATTGCCACCTGGAAGGGGGTGAACACCATACTACTATGTACCACGTTATTGTATGCAACTTCTGCGAATGGTAATAGGTCAGCCCAATCCGTTTGCTGATGTTGTACATAGCATCTCAAGCAGGGGTGAAATCCAGCAGGTTCTGACAGGTTCTGGAGAACCGGTAGCGGAAATTTTGAGCACTTCGGAGAACCGGCCAATACCACCTCTGGCTGGCCCCAGAGTGGGGTGGGAATGGAGATTTTGCAATACCCTTCCCCCAGGAGTGGGGAGGGAATGGGGATTTTGCAGTATCCTTCCCCTGGAGTTGGGTGGAAATGGAGATTTTGCAGTATCCTTCCCCTGCCACGCCCACCAAGCCACGCCCACCAAGCCACACCACACCCACCAAGCCATGCCCACAGAACCGGTAGTAAAAAAATTTGGATTTCACCACTGATCTCAAGTACTGCTCCACCATGGCGTTAGCTCTTTCAGATGCTCCATTGGTGGTGGGGTGGTATACTGACTTTAGGCCTTGTGATGACCCGACCCTAACCAAGAAGTTCCTCCAAAATCTTGCTGTAAATTGCACCCCTCTATCCAATATCACTCTTTGTGGAATGCCATGAAGGCAATATATATGGACAAGGAACAGCTTGGCCAGTTTCCTAGCCGAGGGGAGACCTGAGCAGGCTATAAAATGGGCCTGCTTTGAAAACAAATCTATTACTGTCCAGATGACAGTATTGCCCCAGCTCTCCGGTAGATCTACTATAAAGTCCATCGCGATCTGTTCCCACGGGCGTGATGGGGTTGCCACTGTTTGCAAAAGCCCTGGTGGCTTCCCGGATCGAGATTTCATAATCGCACATACCACACAACTGCGGACGTAGTCCTCTATATCCCGTTTCATCTGGGGCCGCCAGAACTGTCGGTTGGTAAGATGCAGGGTTTTCAAAAACCCAAAATGGCCGGCTGGGCGAACATCATGACACCGTCGTAGTACTTCTAATCTAACAGCCCGGGGAACATATAGCTTGGACCCTTTCCAAGTGAAACCGTCTCTTTGGGTAAGTAGAGCACAGTTCTCCTTGTACCAGGGGTCTACCGGAAGAGCCGACTGGATGGCCTGAGGGATGGGGTCTCTGCCTCCCGATGGAGGAGCTTTCATATCTAGGGCCTGGGTTTTGTCTGTCGGGACGATGGCCTGTATTACCTCCTCTCTGATGCTGTCAAACTGCGGTTTCCTGGAAAGAGCATCTGCTAGGAAGTTCCTACCCACGGGTATGTATTTCAGGGTAAAATAAAACTGCCTGAAATACATTGCCCATCATACCTGCTTCGGCGACAACTGTCGGGGGTTTTGGAGGGCCTCCAGGTTCTTGTGGTCCGTCCACACCTCGAAGGTCACATCCCCCCCTCTAGTAAATGTTGCCATGTGACTAATGCCCATCAGACCGCAAAAGCCTCCTTCTCCCAAATCGGCCAGTTACGTTTGGTCTCCGTCAGCTTACGTGACGTGTAGGCACATGGTTGCAGTGCTCCTTCCTCGTTCTTTTGTAGGAGGACTGCAGCCACTGCCACATCATTGGCGTCAGCCTGTACTACGAAAGGCTGAGTTGGGTCTGGGTGTCGGAGGACCAGTTCTTTGGCAAACAGAGCTTTTAACCGTTCAAATGTTTGCTGGCATTGGAGAGTCCATTGTATAGGGTGACCCGGACGGGGTTTTCCAATTAGGTGTTTCGTCTTCAGCAAATCAGTGAGCGGCAGGGCCACTTGCGCAAAGGACGGGATAAATTGGCGATAGGAGTTAGAGAAACCCAGAAAACTTTGTAACTGTTTCCTGGTTTTGGGGGCCTGCCAATCTATTACTGCCTTCACCTTAGAGGGGTCCATCTCCACTCCCTTCGGCGAGATACGGAATCCCAAGAAGTCCAACTGTGTGCAGTGAAACTCGCACTTGGAAAGTTTCATGTACAGGTGGGCAGCCAATAATTTTTTGAGGACCTGGCGTACTAATCTGATGTGCTCCTCCATGGTTTTTGTATATATAAGTATATCATCTAGATACACCAACACCCCCTTATACAAATGGTCCTGTAACACTTCATTCATAAACTGCATAAATACAGCGGGAGCGCCTTGCAGGCCAAATGGCATCACCTTAACCTGGTAGCTCCCCAGAGGGCAATTAAAGGTGGTTTTCCATTCGTCCCCTGCTTTTATCCGTATCCTATAGTATGCTTCGCGGAGGTCCAGTTTAGTAAACACCCGTCCCTCTGCCAAACGGGCCAGCATATCTTTCATTAGCAGAAGGGGGTATAGGTGTTCCACGCATACGGCATTGATCCCCCTGAAGTCGACACACAAGCATAACCCCCCATCTTTTTTCTCGCTAAACAGGACGGGCGCAGCAACTCGGGATCTCGCAGGTTGAATAAACCCCCGTTTCAAGTTCTTATCTATGTAATGTTGTAGTCCGCCAGTGGCCTGAGGAGCTGGCAGCAGAGTCGGACAGTGAGGAGGCTGGGGAGGAACATGGTCCAGTCCTGGAGTCTGGAGACGGCTCTGTGTTGGAGGCAGAGATGGGGCCCGGGCCATCTGGGAGGTCTGTGCTGACTCTGGAGCCTCCAGAGGCTGACATCAGTGAGGCACAGGAACAGGGGGAGCCTGTTCCCAATGCGCGCATGCGCAGAGCTGCCAGAAGGCAAGAACAGTTAAGGAGAAAAGGGCTACTCAGGAGTAAGGCTTGGAGATGATTGGCCCCTCCCATAGGACATAAAAGTGGAGCAAACGGATGTGAGCTTTGCAGGAAGCAACTTGGTTCAATTCTGGTCGGTGTAACTCAGCAGCTCCGTTCTGACTCTGTGTTCTGTTTGGCCTTGCAAAGCTACTTGCCAATTAGGTCTTTGGCAGCGTGTCAAGAGAGATGACGGTGGGTGCTTATCAGCCTTCCTCCGAAAGACTGTGGCAGACTTCTGTCAGATTAATTAAAACTGTTTGGGACTTATTACGGCTGTGATTTATCAGGAAGCCTAGGTCAGAACATGTAAGCCCTCATCTCTTGCAACTCCGCTGGGGTCATGGAGTACATTCTGGGCTTTGGTAGTACAGCCCCGGGGAGAATCTCTATCCTGCAATCAGTGGGGTGGTGGGGAGGCAAGGTGTCACATTCTTTTTCGCTAAAGACCTCCTTCAAATCCTCGTACACCTCAGGGTAACCTAGGCCTCCGTGGTCCTGTGACTTTGCTACGGGCCCTAACCCACCCAGATCGGAGGTAGAGGTGTGGGGTTCTTCATGTGGCGGAGGGGAAGGCCCCAGACCGATCCGCAGGTGATGGCAACCACCGCCCCACCAGATCGTAGGGCCCCACATGTCCAGCCAGGCTAAACCTAATACTATATCCTCGGTTATTTTCTGTACCACCACGAACTGCAGGGATTCCCGGTGGGTTCCTATGTCTAGAACTACCTCCTCCGTCACGTGGGTCGCAGGCTGCCCCCCTAGTATTGAACCGTCCATTTGCTCAAATTTTATGGGACTGGACAGCCGCTGAAGCCCCACCCCAATGCTCTTTGCCACCCCTGCACTCATCAAGCAGTGGGTGCATCCAGTATCCACCAAAGCGGAGCAATTTCGCCGTCTCTGTGCTTCTATGCTTCTATGCTACTGGGATCATGAACGTCTTAATGGCCATACTCACCATTGGGTCAGCTGCTGCGTCCCCCTCACTGCTGCTGGTGTCCAGTTCATCTGTTGGGTGTGCTGCCACCACCTCTCCGGGGGTCACCGGTACAGTCTGTCAAGCTCCCCGTAGCCTCTCTGGCGTGGGCTTGGTGCTCTTCCGAGCTGTCCCCTGCCGTCCGGAAGGGGTTATAGTCAACTTTCCTGGCCCTGCCTCCGTACACTCAGCTGCTCGATGGCCCGGTTTTCCACATCTGAAGCACATCATGGGTGGCCTTGATGTCACAGGTGGAGTAGGTTCTGTCACTGATTGGGGCTTCACAGTTGTGGGTTGGCTTCTTGCAGGGAAGCCAGCGGGTCAGAATGGGACTTTCTGTCCCCAAACACCTCCCTTTGGCCTATCCTCCCTGAACTCTACACCCAACTCAGTAGCAGCCTGGAACCAAGCCAACAACCGATGCGGCAAGCCCCGACACAGGCAAGCCTGCCGTAGAGTCCGGTCAAGACCTTCCTTGAAATGGTGTATCATCAAACGTTCTGGCCAGCCTCGCACCTTGCCAGCCAGACGTCAAAATTCCTTGATATACTCTCTCACATGTCTTCCCCTTTGCCGCACAGCCAGGAGCTCCCCCTCCGCCTGCTGGGATCTGGTGGTGTCTTCGAAATGCTCCTGGAGTGCTGCTAAGAAGAGACCCAGGTCCCCTAATTCCTCTGCGCACTCCCCATATAAATCGGCTACCCAGTCCGCTGCTTCCTCCTCCATCACAGTGGTTACTGCCATTATGTGGTCCCATTGGGAGGTATACAGGTGGCCATACCTATCCATATGGTTCAGGACCTGGCCAATGAACAGTGCCACCCTTTCCGAGCTCCTGTTGAATGTGGCCTTTATGGTAGGAGGGTCCCAACGTCCTACCAGCAGCTGGCCTTGGCCACCACCTGTCACGAGATGGGGAACGAGACCCTGACCTCCATATCCCCTGGGTCTCTCTTCCTCCGCCCTCAGTCCATAAGAGACACGGCCATCCCGTACCTCCTCTGTTGGTGTCCTACGAATCTGCGGGCCCAAGGCCCCTTGAGAGGCATGTTGTTGGGCGTTGCAGGGGTCCCAGAGACGGCTTGGCACTGTTCCCAGGTGTGGCTCCTGTGGAGTCCGGGCCACCACCTTAGAGTCCTGCCAACCCCTACTCTGGCCCCGGAACCCCACAGCACCAAACATCTCCTGTAAGACTTCTATCATTTGACTGCCAACTGCTGTAGAATAGCTCCACTCATCATCATCCGATATTCTTCTTTCCCTCCATTGAGAGAAATTGACCCCAGAAGGGGTAAGCAATGGCCCAGGGGATGGTGGGACCCTGTAGTCCACAGTCCCCTGAGCCCCCAGCCACCACTCCTTTACTCCACTCTGACCAGCTTCCAACCCTTCCTGGTATTTTTACGCCCCTCCTTGGCGTTCCTTCGGCCTGACGGCCTGTGAAACACTTTCTGCTGGAGCCACAGCTTCCAGCACAGGTTCCTCTGCTGCTATTACAGTATCTTCCAGGTCAGCAGCTTCTAACCCTGGTACTGTACCTTCAGCCATACCTTTAGTAGAAGAGCTCCAACAAACTGTCAGGTTCTGGTGCAATGAAGGATGTCAAACACAGATGAAGGCTTGAACCTTGTTTATTTTACACCGGCACAAACTGACACCCGCACGTAGTGAAAAGAGAAAATTGTTGGAGCTATCGCTCCATGCTCCCCACCATCTGATAAAGCCCCAACCCCATCATTAGTGCAGCCCCACCCTGATGCTAATCAGCCCCGCCCTTCCTCCGCACGCCTGGCTGAGAAGCCTCCCACATGACAGGCACGTCATGCGATCCCTCACGAGACAGTCCATATGCTGAGTTAACTATCTGCGACTGCGTCGGGGAAGCCAGCCACTCCGCTTTACAGCTGATCGGGGGGGGAACCCCTGACGCGTCGGCCGCATCATCAGCAACCGCCAGGAGCTCCCCCATGAGTCGCCGCTGCCGGAGGCCTCTCTGCACCTCACAGCTGATGAGGGGAAGTGTCGGCGTGCCGCCTGAGCCAGCAGGAGCTTCCCCGTGAGCCGCCGCTGCTGGAGGCCTCTCTGCGCCTCCCAGCTGATGAGGGGAAGCATCGGCGTGCTGCCTGGGTCAACAGGAGCCAACCGGAGCTGCCAGGTGAGCTTCTGCTGCCAGAGGCCCTCCGCTCTGCACTGCAGCCCCGTGGCAGCCTGAGCACCGGACGCGCTGGGGCTGACAGTGAAAATAGTTGATTTCATTGCAAAAGAAATTAAAACCAAAATGTTTACTAGCATTATTGAACAGAATCTGAAAATATGTTTGATTATTGACGAAGCCTCAACGCTATCATGCAAACCAGTTGTGATAGTTTTCGTAAAAGTTGAGGATTCAGATAACCCACCAACAATTTTTGTTGAGCTTGTTGAATTGGAAAAACAAGATGCAGAGACAATATGTTCTTCAGTTATGGAAAGTTTACATAATGTTGGGTTTACTATGGACTATCTACAAAAAAATGTAATAGCATTTTGCTCTGATGGTGCCAGCGTTATGCTTGGGAGAAAATCTGGCGTGAGCACTAGAATAGCAACAGAATTTTCAAACATCATTATATGGCACTGCTTAACCCATCG
>QLTV01001033.1:56978-71196 GCA_003457575.1 Thermophis baileyi
CCCTAATGTTTGCTTTACAAGTATCCCACACATTTTGTAATGACGTGTCTTCCTTTTTATTTTCTTTAAAGAAAAAACCCAATTCTTTTTCCATATATAATTGAAAATTCTTTTCATTTAATAGTCTCTGATTTAATGTCCATCTTGTTCTTTTTCTCTGTCCCTTCCATGTCATTGTTATTGGGTTGTGATCCGCCCAAATATTTGTTTCAATATCCATTTTCTGTATTTTAGCTAGTAAATCTGTTGACATCCACATCATGTCTATTCTTGACCACGACATATGCCTGTTTGAGTAGAATGTGTATTGTTTTTCTTTCAGGTATCTTCTTCTCCAAGCATCTTGCAGGCTCAATTCCTCTATCATTGTAGAAAATGCTTTTGGAAGAGTTCTTTTCAACGTCTTATTTATTTTTGTAGATTTATAATCCAATTCTTTATCAACTATCGCATTAAAGTCTCCCAATATACATATACCTTCATATTCATATTCTATTATTTTTCTATGCAGTTTTCCGTAAAATTCCTCTTGATTGTCATTTGGTGCATAAATCACCACTAATAATATTTTCTTGTAGTTCATTATTATTTCAAACATTAATATTCTTCCTTCCTCATCTTCATATATCTGTTTTGACTGTATCATTTTTTTATATATAAAGCACAACTCCTCTTTTACTTTGGTCTGCCAATGTATATAATTTCCCCAATTTTGCATATTCTAAATACTTTTTATGTTGTTTTTTGATATGCACTTCTTGTAAGCATATAATTTCAAATTTTAATTTTTCAAGTCTATGAAATATTCTTCTCCTTTTTATCGCCGAATTTAATCCATTTATGTTTATCAAAATTACTTTTATTTCTTCTTCCATATCTTCACTTATTTAAAGGTTTAGTTGCTCTAGTCACTCTTATCTCTCTTTGTTCTTTTATCTCTTTAGCTCGAGCTCCTTCTCTCGCTGCTCTCTCTTCTTGTTCTTTAGTCGTCTCTTTTGGTTGTTTTTCTTTCTCTTCTTGGCTTCTAATCCACCCTTCCTCTTTCGATCTCTCTTCCTCTTGCAATCCAAAATTTTGTTCATAAAATTGCTCCACCTTATCCAATGTATCTAATCTATATCTCTGTTCTTGCCGATTCAACAATATTCCTTCAGGTATCAGCCATCTGAAGCTCACTCCTTTTTTGATTAAACATCTAGTCAAAAATTGATATTCTTTTCTAATATCTCTTGCTCTTCTTGGAATTTGCTTCAGTACCACCACCTCTTTACTTTTATATTTCATTGTTGCATTTCTTGCCATTTGTAAAATCTCATTTCTCACTGTTTTCTTGGTAAATCTGACATGTACTTCTCTGGGTAAATTATTTCTCATTGCGTATCTTGTGTGGACTCTATATATTTCATCAATCTCACTTAGTATCTTCTCCTTACTTTCCTCCATTGGCTCTGCCAACATCTCTGCCATTATTTCCGCCAAGTTCTTTCCTTTTTCTTCTTCCACATTTTGAAATCTTAGATAAAAATCAGCCTTATCCATTTCCAATGCTATAATTATCCTTTCTTGGTTTTTCCCCCAATGTGGTCAGCCTTTGATCCATCTCTTCCACTTTTTTCTCTGTCATGTCAGTTTTTTCTTCTACTTTCCGTAATCTTTGCTTTGCACTCTTTGTTCTGTTTTTCCCATCATCTCTTTTACCTCTTTTACTTCTCCCTCTACCTTTTCTATCTTCTCATTTACTTTCTTTATTCCTTTTTTTAAATCTTCATGTATCGCCTGTAGCATGTTTTTTAATTCTGGATTAATCTTATCCTGATGCATTGATGGATCCGCTGTTTTTTGTGCCACAGGACTCGCTGCCGCTGTTGATGTATGTGTTGTTATCTTCTTCATTTTTATTCTTGTCTTTAAACCACCAATTTTATAATCCAAATAACGAATGTGCTTATCTTCAGGTTCTTGTTACCCTAATCCAATTTGCACTTTCAGACTTCAGGTTCTTGATACCTTAATCCAAATAGGCTTAGATGCAAGCCTCAAATATAAAAAGCAGCAAAAAAAAGAAAAGAAAAAGAAAGAAAAACAACCACCCCTAAAAACGCAAAAAAGGAAGAGAAAACAAAAACCAAAAATTAAGAAAAGCTATTCAAAAATCCCTCTGAAAAGATAAAAGATATGGAATAACAGGAAAAAAAAAGAGAGAGATCCCAAAAAGAAAAAAGAAAAAAATTCTTCTCCAACAAAAAAAGTATATGCAAATAGGGAGACTCCAGTAATGATATAATCCTCATAAACCAAAATCCATAATGGATAGATTAACTATCGAACTGAAAGGACAAAATGATTCGGAATATTACGAAGTATGGACAAAATGGTACGATTTATTCCAGACAATACCGATAAAACTGGAGAAAAAATATTTTGAAGGCCTGAATAAAATAATATGGAAATACATATGGCAAGGGAAAAAAGCAAGAATAAACGCTAAAATGTTGCAGGATATAAGACATAGAGGTGGGTTCAGAGTACCGAATTGGGAAATATATTATCAAGCGGCAGTGTTGACATGGCTGAAGGAATGGGTTTTATTGAGAAATGTAAGGTTACTAATCTTGGAAGGACATGATCTGCAACTAGGATGGCATGCATTCTTATGGTACGGGAAAAATAGAATACATTCATATTTTCAGAGACATTATGTAAGAAATAGCTTATTAACGGTGTGGGAGAAGGTGAAAGAAAAACATTATAGAGAAATACCAATGTGGCTTTCAACTAGGGAAGCGTTGACATATCCAAAAATGACAAATATGAAAAATATTATTAAATATAAGGACATCATAACAGAAAAGGGAGAACTGAAACAAAAACAAGATTTAGGAAACCAAGGAATTGAGTTAGATTGGTATACATATTTGCAAATACAATCAAGATACAAACAAGATGCATTGAGTTAGACTGGTATACATATTTGCAAATACAATCAAGGTATAAAAAAGATGTTAAACAATATGGTTTTAATTGTGGAAAGTCGGAACTGGATGAGATACTCATGGGAACAGATGAAAAAATGATTAAAAAGTTATATAACTATTTGTTACAGATACACTTGGAAGAAGAAGTGGTAAAAGAAACAATGATAGCTTGGGCAAGCAACTTTGGTTATACAATTGAATTAGAAAAATAGTAACAGCTATGGAAAGAAATTATAAATTAACTATGGCAACAGCATATAAAGAAAATTTGTATAAAATGTTTTACAGATGACACATGTCACCGGAGAAGCTAGCAAAAATGTTCAAAGATAAGTCAGCAAAATGTTGGAAATGTCATCAAACTTCAGGATCTTATTATCATATGTGGTGGACATGCACAGAAGCAAGAAATTTTTGGACTAAAATACAAATATGGTTAGAAAAAATGTTAAAATGTAGGATAGAACTAAGACCAGAAACCTTCCTATTGGGTATCTTACCAGAAAAACATAGTAAAGAAGACACTTATTTGATAGTGCATATAATAACAGCAGCAAGAATAGTATTTGCACAAAATTGGAAAGCAGCGAATATACCTGAAGAAGGACAGATAATAAAGAAAATTTTAGACTGTGCAGAAATGAATAGACTAACACTTAGACTAAAAGATAAACAGGAATCGTTGTATTACAAGACATGGTGAAGATTTTATGAATGGTTAGAAAAAAAATATGAATGAAGGAGAGAAAATAAAAGTGAAAGAGAAACCCAGATGACACACTATGAAATGGAAGAGGGGAGGGGGAAGGGGAATATAGAAAAGTTATATTAGACAAATATACATGAATAATGGAATATATGAATATGTGAAAAATATGAAGAAGAAATAGAGAAGAGATTTTATAATAAACAATGAATCGAGACTGCTGGAATGCCATCCCGAGATATATTAGAATAAAAGAACACAACAATAGAACAGGAGAGAAGGAGGAGGAGGGTGAGGAGGAAAGAAGAAACGGAGAGAAGAGGAGGGTAAGAAGGGGGGAAAGAAGGATAGGAGAGAAGGCAAGAAGAGGGAGGAGGAGAGGGGAAAGGTAGAGGGGGAGGAGGAGAGGGAGAAGGGTTGTGGGAAATAAAAAGGGGGTTAAGGGATGGCAGAAAAGCAGCCTCGACTGAATAAAAACAATAATTGTTTTGATGAATAGAAAATATGTATGGGAGTATTGTATTAAGAATTAGAAAATGAAATGGTATATTTGTGAATGTAAATATGTGAAATAAAATAAAAAAACTTTGGGGGGGGGAGTAAACATCCTGACTCAGTGTTGACTAATAGGAGTTACATGTGAATACATACAGAATGTAAAGGTTTTGTTGTTCACTTAGAAAATCTTTGTGATTTAGAGTGTATGTTTCTTTGCCTGAAGAAATTATAATAGATGACAGTGTAGTTCACATATTATTTATATTTGTGTTTGCAGAAGTAAGAACTATATAAAATAGCTTATTTATGTTGGACTTTGTTAGACTCTATTTTTGGCAATGATAGAAAAAACAGAAAATTACTCTTTTAAATCAGCTAAAGGTTGGGATTATTTAAAGCAATTTTTATATTGTGTTGTGGAAATTAAATATTGGGTTTGCAGCTCTTTTTCATTGTTTGCATTTCTGTTTAGATCTGTAGATATAGTTAAAATCAGTAAAGTTAAGATCAGTAAATTATAGTTTTGGATAGATAAAACTATATATCTATTGCTTTCAATAGAAATTCATCTGTGCCTTTTCCCCCGCGTGAATTTAACTTTATTAGGATTTACGGTACTTTGAGGGAAAGATGTAGAACTAGACTCTCAGCTTGCTATCTTGGATAGATCAGCTGATAATATAACTTCTGTGTTATAAAGTGGCAAGTAGAGCTAAGGTTCTATAGAACTTGTTTAAAAGGAAGATTGCTTCTAAGTTAAGTTAATACTGTACTTCAGAAGAGTGTTCTAGTTATAGAAATAGATATGTTGAGGCTGGGTGTGACAAGGAATGGCTGGGAGGCAGGGGTGGGTTCTAACTTACCTCACCGCCGGTTCGCTTCCTCCCGTGCCACGTGGCTGCGCACGCATTGCGCATGTGCAGTGCTGAAAATTCGCAAAAAATTCCCCCCCCCCAAAAAGCCAAAAACAAGATGGCGGCGCATGCGCAGTGCCGGGGACTCGACTTCTGTGCATGCGCAGAAGAAAAAAAATCAGCAAAAAATTCCCCCCCCCAAAAAAAAATCCAAAAAAAGATGGCGGTGTCCACGGACCGGCACCGACAGAACCAGCTCCGTGACGTCACCAGTGGTTTGCTACCGGTTCTATAGAACCGGTGCGAACCGGGAGGAACCCACCTCTTCTGGGAGGGGAGGGGCCAGGTGAGGCACCCCTTGACCTGAGTGACATTGAGTTGGCCACACCCACCCGGTCACATGACCACCAAGCCACGCCCAGCAAGCCACGCCCACCAAGCCACGCCCGCCAAGCCATGCCCACAGAACCGGTAGGGAAAATTTTTAGATTTCACCACTGCTCAAGCCCCATGTTTCATTCCTTTTTATAGTTAACACAACAAAGAAAATGCAACAGGAAAGTTGATTGGACAAAATAAAAGTAACCTCCCCTTTGCATAGGAAATCAGTTACATGTAGTCAAACATGTTACATATTTGCATCCCATAATATCACACATGTTCATTAAAATGAGGTCTGATGTCAGAAGGGGCGTAATTGTAAGGAAAAAGGTTGTTTGGAGTTCACAAAAGAGATAAACCAGACCCCAATTTGTACTAACAAACTTTTTCTTATCTGGAGCTAGTGTCCAGCTTGTTTATCAGTTTAGGAATGTTAAAAGCCAATAAACCTGAACATCTTTTTAAAAGAGAGAAAATAAATCAAATTAAAATACAAAGTAACTATGTTAGTTAGCAAGTTACAAAATCCATGTCATGTGCCCCTCATTATGGATAAATATTTTCAAAGCAGCAGTATCAAAACAAACAGGGGAAGAAAATCAATGCTGAATTGGGCTTTGTAAGTGCTATTGTGGGAGGAAAAAATCTGGTCCGGTTCCAATCCAGGAGAAAGGCGCTGGAAATAAAATGGAGGCTGACTGCAAGGAAAGAAGGTTTATTTGGTTTCTATAAACTTCAGTGACAGCAGCAATGTTTCTGGGATGGCTGACAAAATGGCTGAGTGAGTGGATGGATCTTTATAGGGTTCTGGGGTTTTGTGATTGAGATGCTCCAGGGGGTTGTGCAATGTAGTGAGCCTTGTGTCTTTTACTATTTCAGTGGTGGTGGGTTAATCCTATTATGTCCTAAAGGTCACGTCCTGTCCTTAGAATTTGGGTGGGGGGATGTAAAATTCTTAACCCCATCAGCTCCAGCCTTCTGTGGGAGCTGTGGCTGAAGGCGTTTTGTTTATGAATAGATTGGCCCAGTCTTTCATAATAGGTACAAAATATCCATTTCTAAAGACTTGAGGCTTCTGCTTGAGGCTATGGCAGGAAGACTGGGGCTGCTTTGTTAAGATTTTTCTTCATTTCTTCTTTGGGGAAATATAATATTCTGCCTCTTTTAATATTCCCCAAAATATTTCATTCTCTGGGGAGGGGCTACCCACAATTCCCCCCTTTTGGGATATATATATTTACATATATTGCCCAACCTACGCACTATCAGAATGGTCTCTGTACTTCCTGTATACCTGGCACATCATGAGGGATATTTTGCTGGAATCTTTACTTGGGTGTCTGTTGACATGGGAGGTGATTTTGCAGGCTATTGGGGCAAGGGAAAATACACCAGTGGAGGCAGCAGAGAAGTATTCCCATGATGGTTATGGCAGTGGCTCCCAAAAGGAGAGCTTTCAGCCATTGAAGGTAGAAAAGAAATTTATAGTATCCAATATTTTGTGCCAATTCCTTTTTAGATGTTTGATGTCACTTTCTGTGAGCTTTCAGTCAGGTTTGAAGCAAGCACATGTCCCAAAATTCTTCGCAGCCATGAATTAATGGCTGCCCATTTTCAAGGGTTGCTTCCTGAACCTGCCTTAGCTCTTAGTTTAGTGCATCCAGGGCTTGTGATGTGGATTTTTCTCCATTTCTCCTTTGGGGAAATATTCTACCTCTTAATATTCCCCTAAATATTTCATTCTCAGGGGTGGGTGGGTTCCCACACTATCATAACACACACCTAAACTAGTAATTGCCAAAGAAGATGAGTGTACAGTACAGTACAGCTGTGACAGTACAAAGCTGAAGGGTTTTACTATAGAAATGAGTCAACCATTCTAAGATGATGCCAATTGCCACCCTAATTCTATATTCTTGCTACAGCAAGTCCGCACATAAAGATAAAACTAAGAACAGGAAAATGTATGAGTGAAGGGGTGAGATCACTCCAGGTACTTGTAATGCAGAATTGCGCCACTGGCAGCATTTTGATTTACTTTATGGAGGGTTTTTTTTAATAGATTAAGAAATGGTTTGCAGTTGCACAGCAAGTTAAGAAAAGTCAAGGCTCCAACTAACGAACTCAACCAAATCAGAACCCTGAGACTTGGCTCCTTGTCAAAGGTCTTCTTTAATGAGTACATCATATCGGCACAGCTTCAATGGCAAACCAAATCTAAATCTTTCCCATGGTTTCAGTATAATTAAACTAGGAAATAAACCCATCCCCAAGTGTCACAGGTCACATTGGCCAATTGAGTTAATTGACGGGCTCTTCAGGCACTCCTTTCCCAACCTTATCTGTTGCCAGTGGAGATGACCTCAGTTCTCACGAGAAAGCTCTTTGTTGTGTCTAATAATGCATTCCAACCTCCTCCCCCCGCTTCCCCCCTGTGTGGCAACTGAGGAACAGAGAGATGGCTGCAGCCAGGTTCAGTTTGAAGTTGACAGTCGGCTCCCCCCCCTAGTTTGTGAAGAATATCTGGAAAATACCAAATGCAGACAGGTTAATTTTCTCATAGCCACCCCTGCCACCACCCGGCTGTCCCTTTGGCTTCTGGGGATTTTTGTCATGGAATTTTCTGACCAGCCAGTCTGTTCTTACATTCTGACTCTTCACCCAAGTGGCTTCTGAAAGAGGGTAGCCTTTCCACTGTACTAAATACTGTAAGCTCCCCTTGTACAGTCTAGAATCCAGGATTCTTTTTACTTCGTAATGGGTCTCTCCCTGCACTGCGGTGGGGCCTGGGGCTGCCTGAGCTACTGGCCTTAGCTCCGAACCTATTACCGGCTTCAGTAAACTACTGTGGAAAACCAGGTGTATTTTCCCCAACAGGCGTGGGCATTTCAGCTCTACCGTGACTGGATTAATGATTTTTACAATGGGAAAAGGTCCTATAAACTTAGGACCTAGTTTTCTACATGGCAGCTTTAGTTTCAGGTATTTGGTGGAGAGGTAAACTTTCTCTCCTATGTGAAACGGCTTCTGAGGGGATCGCCTTTTGTCTGCCTGCTCTTTTTGTGTCTCGGTGGCTTTGGCGAACGCCCGTTTCACATTCCCCCAAGCTTCCTGCAGGGAGTCTACCCATTCAGTCAGGCTTACTGAGGAAGGGGGCTCCTGCGGGAACTCAGGCATTGGGGCAAAGTCCACTGCTGTGGCCACCTTGAAAGGCGTGAAGCCCGTGCTGCTATGTACAGCGTTGTTGTATGCCACCTCAGCGAAAGGTAGCAGATCAGCCCAATTGGTTTGTTGGTAGTTTACATAGCACCTCAAGTACTGCTCTATCATTGCATTAGTTCGTTCCGCTGCCCCATTAGTACTCAGACGAAAAGCTGAGCTAAGCCTCTGGGAAGACCCAATTGACTTTACGAACTCCCTCCAAAATTTAGCTGTGAATTGGACCCCCCGATCAGATATGATCCTCTTTGGGACTCCATGTTTAAAAGGAAGAAGTTCTTCCTTTGATTAGAGGAAGCACATTAGATAAATGTGCTTCAGGAACAGCTTAGCCAGTTTATGGGCTGAAGGGAGGCCAGAGCAGGCGATGAAATGAGCCTGTTTGGAAAAAAGATCAATCACTGTCCAAATTACAGTGTTTCCTCCACTTTCTGGGAGCTCCACGATAAAGTCCATTGCTATTTCCTCCCAGGATCGTGACGGTTCAGCCACTTGTTGTAACAATCCTGGGGGTTTCCCAGGTCTTTTTTTCATCGCTGTGCATGTTGCGCAGCTTTTTACATATCTTTCAATGTTCTTTTTCATTGCTGGCCACCAAAATTGTCTTTGCACCAGATGCCATGTCTTTAGGAATCCAAAGTGGCCGACTTGCTTGGAGTCGTGGCTTCTTTGCAGGACTTGGACCCGGAGGGTGCTGGGGACATACAATTTTGGACCTTTCCATGCCAAACTGTCTCGGGAGGTCAGGAGTTGTTGGTTGTCCTTGAACCAGGGGTCGGTTTGCAGCTCGGCTCTGAGCTTTTGAGTTAGTTCTTCCCCCGGCTCGCTCGATCACCTCCGAGTCTGTTGCCTCGTAGTGACTTGTGATGCCTTCTGAGGGATGGGAATGATGGCATTGACCACTTCTTCATACTTACTCTTGTACTGGGGCATTTGGGACAAGGCATCCGCTAGGAAGTTTTTCCCACCTGGGATGTATTTCAGCGTGAAGTCGAATCGGTTAAAATACTGTGCCCACCGAACTTGTCTGGGAGAGAGCCTCTGAGGGGTCCTAAGGGCCTCCAGATTTTTGTGATCAGTCCAGACTTCAAACGGCACTTGGCTCCCTTCTAGGAAGTGCCGCCAGGTTAATAGTGCCCAACGAACCGCAAAAGCCTCTTTCTCCCACACCGCCTACCTTCGTTCAGTGTCGGTGAGTTTCTGGAGGTGTAGGTGCATGGTTGGAGGTTCCCCTCCTTGTTCTTCTGGAGGAGGACTGCCCCTATGGCTACATCGCTGGTGTCTGCCTGAATGACGAATGGCTCCTCAGGGTTTGGGTGCTTTAGGACCAGTTTCTCCATGAATAGCTGTTTGAGTTTCTCAAATGCTCCCTGGCACTGCACGGTCCACTCTAGCGGCTGGCTGGGTTGTGGTTTGCCCCCCCCCCCTTTCCCTGTTTTTAGTAGTTCAGTGATGGGCATGGCTGTTTTGGCAAAAGAGGGGATGAACTGCCAGTAGAAGTTTGCGAACCCGAAAAAGCTCTGCAGTTGCTTGCGGGTTCGAGGGGGTTGCCACTCCAGGATGGCTTTGCCTTTTCCCACTCATCCCCCTCTTTGATCCTCACCCTGCCTCCCTCAGGTCTAGCTTGGTGAAGATCTTCCCTTTTGCTAGATGGGCCAGCATGTCTTTCATTAGGGGGAGGGGATACATGTTTTCCACACACACACCATTTATCCCCCTAAAGTCCACTCACCGTCTCATCATCCCATCTTTTTTCTCCTTAAACAGCACGAGAGCGGCCACCTGGGATTTTGCCGGCTGGATGAAGCCTCTGGCTAGGTTTCTGTCAATGTACTCCCTTAGCTCCTTCATTTCCCTTGGGGTCATGGAGTACATTTTTGGTTTAGGGAGCTTCGTGCCTGGTAGGATCTCAATGGCAAAGTCGGTGGGGCGATGGGGGGAGGGGTAGCACATCACATTCTTTCTCGCTGAACACCTCCGCCAGGTCTCAGTACTCTTTGGGGATTAGCTGGGTTCCTGGCAGTTGCTCTGAAGCGGCTTTAAGGAGCTCGTTTCCTTCAGTTTCTGCCTGATGCTGGACAGCTCCTCCCTTCTGGCTGCCTTGAGGAGGGAGAAGGCCTCTTCCTAGCCTCATTTTTCTCTCTCCCTCTTCCCATCAGGTGGTCGGGCCCCACTTGTCTAGCCAGGACAATCCTAGAATCACTGCCTCTGTCATCTTCGGGACTATTATGAATTGGATGATCTCCCAATGTTGGTCCATCTCCAGCCACACCAGCTCAGTGAGGTGCATTGCAGGAGAGCCTCCTATCAGTAATCCATTGACCTGCTTGAACCTCATGGCTCGGGGCAGTCTCCTCACTCTGATCCCTAGCTTCAGCACCGTTGGTAGGCTAATTAGGCACCTGGTGCAGTCTGAATCTATTAGGGCGTCCACCTCTCCCTTGATTCCTGACTTTGGCACCACGATTCTTGTGGGGATGGCAAAGGGGTGGATGGCTTCACTCACCATCGGGTCATTTTCACCCTCATCCTCGCTGTCATAGGGGCAGTGGTGGGATTCAAATAATTTAACAACCAGTTCGGCAGAACCGATACCTAATTTTGAAATGATTTTTTTTAAAAAGCATGAATGACAGTTTCTGGTACTTACACTTACTTAGACACTGCAGTTAGGGGTTTGGAATGAAGTCTGGAGAGATTAAGCCAGAGAAAGGAGGCGTTGCATGCAAAACATGTGAACTAAACTCTCAACACACCCTGTGTCTACACCGCAACTTAGAGGAAGAGGTATCCCTTCTTAGCGAAAAAGGATGGGTGCGTAGGAATAAATAAGAAAAAAAAAACAAGCTTGAAAAATCAAACTTGAAAAAAGCTCGCTTTGCCTGATTCAAAAATGCCAGGTTTAAACATGCAATTCAGTGATGTGACAAAAAAAGTTCTAAAGTCATAAAGTGGGCTGTACCACTTCCAAATGGAGCAAAATTGTAACGTCATTTACTTCATCTCCACTATATTAAAAACTCCATTTGGGAAATCAGCATGAAAAGAAGCAAAGGGCTTGGATTCAAACTCTTATGTCCCCCACCCGGCTCTGCTGTTTTTCCTACTTCTGTTCTGACCTGGCCTTCGCAGAAGCAAGAAACAGACTCCTCGCAAAGAAAAACCCCTCTTTATTTACACCTTGGGAATTAACTGCATTCACCAACAGAAAGTCCAGGCAAGAGTCCTGCAAGGAGTTAACTGAAGCAATAGTCCTTATCAGCTCATTATGATAAATGCAAGGCTGTGAGCTCCCAGCCAGAAGGCTGCAATTTAAGTCAGAGAAATAGACAAACCTCAGTTCTGGCAAGGCAGTCTTTGTCGCACAAAACACACAAGGAGTAAACTTTCTAGAAATGCGAACGGTTGTCTGCTACAACCAAACCACTCCCCTTTCCTCCTATTTATTCCCCAGCCAGGGAGGGGCCATTCAGCATTGTTTTGCTTCCTGAGCCTCATTGTCCTCCTTGTTCACCTCTCCTATCTGCTCTGTGCATATGCGCATCTGGAACAGGCCCCAGCTGTTCCTCCTCCCTCCTCCCTCATCTCTGACTCCAAAGGCAGCTGCCTCTCTGGCTGGGAAATGCCGGACAGCCCTGGCTCTATCTCTGTGTCCGATGCTGAGCATCCATCAGAGCCTTCCCCAGGCTCCAGAACTGGCCCAAGTTCTTCCCCAAACTCCTCATCGTCCGAGTCTGCTGCCAGCTGGCAGGCCACAACAACTTGCAGATAAAAGAAGTTATTTAGAGAAGCAATCGAGAAAGCAGACCCTTATCTACCTTCTGAAATGGAACAGTCCATTTTGCTGCTGTAGGTCTCCTGATCTATCGTGTGCATGTAACTCTGTAAACAAGCAGGAGCAGAAGCTGGTAAATGTTACCGCATCTGTATAAAACGCATGTGTAAGTTCCGGCCTCTCCCCCTTATTCAAGAAAGTAAAGACTCTTGAAACATGGCATTTCAAAAGGAACCTTTTATTGAAAAGGGGTGATAGCAGGATGAAATAAAAGCAGGCTCTGAGATCCCTCAGGCAATACAAGTAGAATAAAAGGAATTAGGAACCCATCCCAACAGTCCGATGTGGATTCAGCCAATCCGCAGGTGTGAAGATGTTATTGTATCAGCCGCTCTGAGAACGTGATAAGGGAAGTTTCTCAGGGTCATCTTCCGTCGGCTTTCAGGCGATGCAACCCACATGGCCCTCCCTCCCCTTACATTTCCCAAAAGGTGCGAAAATCCCAGGGCGACTAGGCACCAGGCAAAAGGTTATAAATCAATAGCATGCAGGATATAGGGTACATGAGGAAGAAAGCAATAAAGTAAATAATGCAGGCAAGGGTCCCCCCTTCCCCTAAAGAATGGCAGATTCACGGATCTGACATACTGCCCTCCTTAGAAAAAAGGAAAATCCACCTGGAAAGACACAAGGAAAACTCGTTACAAAAAGGCTAATTAGGCTGGTTTACTGGGGTATTTCTGGTGGAATTTCCTTTGCAGTGTAGGGGCTTTTACATGCTTCTTAGCTACCCACTCTTTTTGAGAGGATGGCAAGTGTTTCCATGCTACCAAGTACCGCGTAGAACCATGATGAGTGCGAGAATCAAGGATTTCCTTGATCTCAAAGTGTTGTTCCCCTTCCACCATAAGGGAGACTGGAGGTGTGGGTATAGGAGGTCTAATTGTGGAGGTCACTTCAGGTTTGAGTAAGCTACAGTGAAACACGGGATGGACTTGTCTAAGTGTTTTGGGAAGGAGCAGTTCCACTGTGACTGGGTTTATGACCCTGGTGATAGGAAAAGGTCCTATGAATTTTGGACCCAATTTCTTAGAGGGTTGTAGTGACTGCAGGAATTTTGTAGATAAATAGACCCTATCTCCGACTTTGAATGGTTTGGGCTCTGCCCTCTTCTTGTCTGCCTGAGCTTTAAATGCTGCTCTAGCTTCCTGTAGGGCTAGTCTTACAACAGGCCATGTGGTTTGCAAATTGTGCATCCACTCCTTAAGGGAGGGGATGTTGGGTTCCTCTATGGGTAGTTCTGGCATAGGAGTGAATTCCTGGCCGGTGGCTACTTGGAATGGGGTAAATCCTGTGCTGGTGTGCACTGAGTTATTATAAGCTACCTCAGCAAAAGTTAATAGGTCTGTCCAGTTATCCTGTTGGTAGTTAATAAAGCATCTTAAATATTGTTCTAGCCCTGGGATTAATTTATAGACTGTTGTGGATTATAAAAGTTATAAGACTGTGAAACTGGTTGGGGATTGGAAGGGAAAAGTGTGTTCTCTCCTTGGTTTACTAACAGATTAAAATAGTGGGGACAGGAGCTGGTTGGGGAATAGGAGATTAGAATAGAATAGAATAGAATAGAATAGAATAGAATAGAATAGAATAGAATAGAATAGAATAGAATAGAATAGAATAGAATAGAATAGAATAGAATAGAATAGAATAGAATAGAATAGAATAGAATAGAATAGAATAGAATAACAGAGTTGGAAGGGACCTTGGAGGTCTTCTAGTCCAACCCCCTGCTTAGGCAGGAAACCCT
>QLTV01001033.1:95550-105925 GCA_003457575.1 Thermophis baileyi
AGTCAGCCAGAATGCGAAAGTACCTTTTTGGATGATATACTTTGCAGAATCTGTAAGTACCACGATTAAGAACAGTTTACAAATATATATATCTTACAAATATATATATATATATATGTGTGTGTGTGTGTGTGTGTGTGTGTGTGTGTGTGTGTGTGTGTGTGTAAACCAAGCTTTGTTAGTGAGGGAAAAAAGTATTTGATCCCCTGCTGATTTTGTACGTTTGCCCACTGACAAAGAAATGATCAGTCTGTAATTGTAATGGTAGGTGTATTTTAATAGTGAGAGACAGAATAACAACAAAAAAAATCCAGAAAAATGCATTTCAAAAAAGTTATAAATTGATTTGCATTTTAATGAGTGAAATAAGTATTTGATCCCCTATCAATCAGCAAGAGTTCTGGCTCCCAGGTGTCTTTTATACAGGTAACTAGCTGAGATTAGGAGCAGTCTCTTAAAGGGAGTGCTCCTTATCTTATCTTGTTACCTTTATAAAAGACACCTGTCCACAGAAGCAAGCAATCAATCAGATTCCAAACTCTCCACCATGGCCAAGACCAAAGAGCTGTCCAAGGATGTCAGGGACAAGATTGTAGACCTACACAAGGCTGGAATGGGCTACAAGACTATCGCCAAGCAGCTTGGTGAGAAGGTGACAACAGTTAGTGTGATTATTTGCAAATGGAAGAAACACAAAATAACTGTCAATGTCCCTCGGTCTGGGGCTCCATGCAAGATCTCACCTCGTGGAGGTTCAATGATCATGAGAACGGTGAGGAATCAGCCCAGAACTACACGGGAGGATCTTGTCAATGATCTCAAGGCAGCTGGGACCATAGTCACCAAAAAAACAATTGGTAACACACTATGCCGTGGAGGACTGAAATCCTGCAGCGCCCGCAAATAGGATAGGATAGAATAGAATAGAATAGAATAGAATAGAATAGAATAGAATAGAATAGAATAGAATAGAATAACAGAGTTGAAAGGGACCTTGGAGATCTTCTAGTCCGGGTGTTGGCAACCTGCGGCTCCGGAGCCGCATGCGGCTCTTTCATCCCTCTGCTGCGGCTCCCAGAGGGATGAAAGAGCTGTCGCCCTGTTGCGGCGGTGGCGATGGCTGAAGCCTTAGTGCGGGAGCGAAGCACCCCTGTACTTGCCTTTGCACGGCAACAGGATTCCGCCTTCGTCATGGTACATTTGCTGTTGCTGCCAGCAAAGAGGGATGAGAGAGAATGGCGGGGGTGGATCTTGTGGGGTGGGGGCCATCCCCCAAGCCTGGCCTTCCTCCTCCCTCATTGGTGGGGTGAAGAGAAAGAAGGAGGTGGCGTGGGGAAGCAATCCCCTCCCCCGGCCGAGCGCTGAGCACAAAAGCCCAGCAGGAGGGGGGGTGCAGCTGGCCTGGCAGAAGCGCCCCCATTGGCGAGCCAGACGGTGGAGAGGCATGGCCCGGCTCTTGCAGTGGAACACTGTTCTGCACCTCCAGACGCGAGCTGCCGCCTTTGAAACGCGCCGTGCCTTTGAGGAAGCCGGGTAGCAATGGCTGGGGCCGTGGGGGGGACAGCAGAGGCATCAGGGCTGCTCCCCCCTCCTCAGCAAGCCAGGCTTGGAGGAGCGTGGAGAGTTGTGTGCCAAGCGCCGGAGGGTCAGAAGGCATGACCAACGTCACCGCAACACGCGTTTCCAGTGCGCGCTCCTCTGTCCCGAAGTGGGATTGAGTGGGGGGTAGGGGGAAGGGAGCAGGGAGCAGGGAGCAGGGGGAAGGGTAGGGGGGGTTCTAGGAGGAGAAGCCCGGCTGGCTTTCCTTTTGGCGTGGGGAAGACCCAATAAAAATCCAATTTCCCCCAATAAATGGGGAAAATAAAGGCCTGGCGGTCCAGAGTCCAAAAAGGGGGTGGGGTCTGTTCATTGGAGTATCAGAGAGGAAATCAGTCGAAATCTGAGCGGGAGGCTATTCAGAGAAGGATCTGCCTGGGTCTCTTCTTCCCTCCCCCTTAGATTCCCCCCTCCCGGCTTTCTTCCCTAGCCTCATTTTAAGGGGAGGGGGAAACAAGGTGGGACAATAGTAGCTAAAAGGCTGCGAGGGGGGAGCAGATAGAGAACCCCCTCCATGGTATCAATCGGCTCTTTGCCTCCCCACCCGCTTCAGAGCATTTTCCGTGGGGAAGTGAAGGGCCTTGGTTGGAGGCAACGGGCATAAAACGCAGCAGCTCCAGACTGCACCAAGTTCTCAGACTGGTAGCCCCCCCGACTCTCTCTCTCTCTCTCTCTCCGCTCCCCCAAGTCCAGAGGGGACTCCCCCCTAGTTTTCCTGGTTCACGTTTCTGAATCCTGTTTTTTTTTTCTGGGTGCGGGGAGGAGAGACACTCCGCAAAATGTGTGCTTAGATCTCACACCAGTGCAAAGTTCTGATTATTAAAGATGGGGATGGGGAAAAGATGCCATTCCTTTCCCAAGGACCCAGGGAAAGTGGAATAAAAATAGATGTGTGTGTGTGTGTGTGTGTGTGTGTAAATAACAGCCCAGGATAGCTTCAGCCACAAACAACAGCTGCTGTTATTTTTGCTGAGAGCTTCTAAGCTACACAGCATTCTTTAATAAATAATAACAATAACGAACCATAATATACAGGATTAAATATGAGTTTTGCAATCGTTTCTGCTTCTTGGTTCGGGGCAGAGAAAACACCACTTACTGTCAGCCTCCATGCTGCTTGCTTGCTTGCTATCGGCTGCCATAGAAAGGGGGGGAGGGGGAGGCTTAGGTATTTGGGAGGGGGGGGGAACAGTGCTGGAGGAGATGTCTCTGTATATCTGCGAGTAAGGAGCCAAAGGAAGGAAAGTTCTCATCATCTACTGTGCTGCCAAATGGACTTGTTTACAGCCAGTTCAAGGTTAACCGTCCCAGCCGACCAGATGCGATGGCTCCACCTGATGATGCGCCCCACATGACATCTTGGGGGAAGGGGGATTGGATGGTTAGCCTGGGTCCTTGGGGGGAGGGATTTTGGAATGCTTTCAATATGTGATTTTCGCACCTTTAGCCTCAGATCTTGCTTTTAACTTGTTGCTATCAGTTCTTACCCAGTAAAAGTACCTTTCTCTACAAACATGGAGTTGGGGGTTTTCTTTCTTGGGTTTTGAACGGAGGCACATCTGACACTTACATTTTCATTTCCAAAAGAATCTGAGGTCTCTCCAGACCCATTTAGTTTCTTATCAGAGTCCCAAATCTTTTTTTTTTTAATCTTACTTTGGGTTGAAATAAGATCAGCTTTCAAGGAAAGAGATGGGGAGGTGGTATGTTTTTGTGGTGGAGTGGCCTCGACGGAGAAGACAGGATAATTTTTCCAGGAAGGAAGGAAGGAAGGAGAAAACAGAGGAGGGGGGAAGGAAGGAAGGGAAAAGAAGGAAGGAAGGAATAAGGATGTGATGGCCTTCCAGAGGCTACTGCACTACACTCCCATCATTCCTGACTATTAGTTGTGCTGTTAAAGAAATTCAGTGCCACCGGGGAGAAGTCAAGTTGTGAAAGAGTGATTGAAATTCCTTACATTGAAACTAAGTGGTGATAGGTCATAACATAGGTGTCAACATTCCAATGGGAGGGGGGATTATATGGATTTGGGTTAATGTCAGCATTCCAATAAACACCCCCAACAAAACAAGACTCTGAGGCTAGAAGTTCCTCAAAGTTCCAATTTATTAGAGATGCCATGTTGGCAACATCTGGGAAAACCCGAATCTGAAAGCTTCCAGGTTTTGCCCACCCAAACAAAAGTTCAAGTCCCTGCCCAGCACCCACATGTCCATCACACGATCCAATCAAGCACCATCCAGAACTGAAGATGCCTCCCCATCACTTCCTCGCAGCTGCCGGGCACAGCGGCCTTGACTTTCTGGAAAGAATGTTATTTAGACTACTACATATCACCTACTCCATGTAATCCCCCCTCCCATTTTCCCACAGTAGAAAATGTGGCAGGCCTGAATACAAAAAGGTAAAAGATGGCTTCCAGGCCTGACAATAGGTGTGCATTCTCCCTGACGCAGTTTCTTGTTATGTGCCCTATGATTTAAATTTCAGATAAATGTATTTCTCTGCTGTCCTTTTGTTAACTCAGCGAGGTATCCCAAGGCACTGCCAGGGTTGAAGGGGATCCTGCCAGTCTCATCTCTGTACCCATCAAGCATTCCATGTCCTGGTTTCTCTTCTCCACCCCCATTTGCTCTTCTAGCACACTTTCCTTTCCTTTGATATAACAGGTAAAAGTCTTTGAACATACCAGTTGAGACCAAAATTTATGTTACTAAGTGAGAAATTTGTTAAGTGAGTTTTGACCCAATTTACAACCTTTCTGTCAGCGTTCCAATAAACACCCCCAACAAAACAAGACTCCGAGGCTAGAAGTTCCTCAAAGTTCCAATTTATTAGAGATGCCATGTTGGCAACATCTGGGAAAACCCGAATCTGAAAGCTTCCAGGTTTTCTCCACCCACATGAAAGTTCAAGTCCTTGCCCAGCACCCACATGTCCATCATCCGATCCAATCAGGCACCATGCAATACTGAAGATGCTGCCCCTTCACTTCCTCGCAGCTGCCAGGCACAACGGCCTTGACTTTCTGGAAAGAATGTTATTTAGACTACTACATATCACCTACTCCATATAATCCCCCCTCCTATTTTCCCACAGTAGAAAATGTGGCAGGCCTGAATACAAAAAGGTAAAAAATGGATTCCAGGCATGACACTTTCTTGCCACATTTGTTAAGTGAATCACTGCAGTTGTTAAATTAGTAACCCGATTGTTAAGTGAATCTGGCTTCCCCATTGACTTTGTCAGAATGTGGCAAAAGATGGTCACATGACCATAGGAAATTGCAACCGTCATAAATATGAACCACTAGTCAAGCATCTGAATGTAAATCATGCGACCATGGGGATGCTGCAATGGTTATAAGTCTGAAAAATGGTCATAAGTCACTTTTTTCAGTGCCGTTGTAATTTCGAATGGTCACTAAGTGAACTGTTGTAAGTTGAGGACTACCTGTAATCAGATGTATCAAAGAGTCAGTTAGAAGCTCCATCACTTACCCCTTGTGAAAGAAGTCCAGCCCAGCAAAAACATAGAAGGAATCCTTGTAAAAACAAGACTATCGCTCCTTGGCTAAAGCTACTGTTCTATAACTAATCCTAAATTCCAGTTTCTAGCAATCTGCTGCATGCAACACATCAGAAGTCTGTTATGTCTCAGGAGGCTCCTTTATGACTCAAAGTCAGCCAATTAGCATAGACTGATCAACTGGAGTAAGGGGCGTGGCTTAGAATTCACCAGGAGCCATGCCTTTTATTCTGCTTGCTCGCTCTTGGCTATTGTACAAGGGATCCTATCAATGTCAGTACAGGTAGTCCTCAACTTACAACAGTTCGTTTAGTGACCAGTCAAAGTTACAACAGCACTGAAAAATATGATTTATGACTGTTTTTCATAGTTACGACCTTTGCAGCATCCCCATGATCATGTGATCAAAATTCGGATGCTTGGCAACTGGTTCATATTGATGACCTTTGCTGTGTCCCAGGATCATGTGATCACCTTTTGCGACTTTCTGATAAGGAAAGTCAATGGGGAAGCCAGATTCACTTAACAATCAGGTTACTAACTTTTCAACTGCAGTGATTCACTTAACAATTGTGGCAAGAAAAGTCATGCATTTCTGTTTACAAAAGTGGTATAATAAAATGAGAGGCAGTTGTGCACGATTATAATAACGTTATTTAAAAAGAAACAAAGACTACTGCAAAGAAAGCATCTAGCCACAGCCCAGAATGGGGGTTCTAGCTTATAATGAAAGCCAAGTCTTATGGCTCTCCTAACCCATAACAGGGTAGGGCTAATCAGATCTCAGCAGTTGCCGGTTTGCCTGGAACCAAGGGTCGGTGAGCAGGGCTGTTTGTAGGGAATGGGAAATATCGTCCATATCCTTCCCCCGTGGGCCCCTACCACGGTCTCTTTCATCCACATGTGCAACTTTCAAAGGTACTGGCACCATAGTGTGCACCATGTCTTTCCGGTTGCCATTGTATTGTGGCTTTCATGACAAAGCATCCGCCAGGAAGTTCCTTCCCCCAGGAATATACTTCAATGTAAAATTGAAGCGCCGGAAATACATTGCCCACTGGACCTGTTTGGGCGACAGCTTACGTGGGGTCTGTAGGGCCTCGAGGTTTTTATGGTCGGTCCACACCTCGAATGGACTCGCACCCCCCTCTAATAGATGCTGCCATGTCAATAGGGCCCACCGGACCGCGAAGGCTTCCTTCTCCCATATAGCCCATCGATGTTCTGTGTCGGTCAGTTTGCAGGATGTATAGGCGCAGGGTTGTAGTTTGCCCCCTTCGTTGGACTGTAATAGCACAGCCCCCACAGCCACATCACTGGCATCGGCCTGGACTACAAAAGGCTTGGTGGGGTCAGGGTGCCTCAGTATTGGCTCCTTAGCGAACAACGCCTTCAGGGCTTCGAAGGCTTGCTGACATGCCATTGTCCATTTCAACGGGTACCCTGGCCTAGGCTTCCCAGCTAGGGTTTTGGTCTTTAGGAGGTCTGTGAGGGGGAGAGACACTCTCGCAAAAGATGGGATGAATTGGCGGTAAAAGTTCGCAAAGCCCAAGAAGCTTTGCAATTGTTTCCGGGTCTTCGGAGCTTGCCAGTCCAGCACTGCCTGCACCTTGGCCGGGTCCATTTCCACCCCCTCCCATGACACTCTGTACCCAAGGTAGTCTAACTTGGTCCTATGGAATTCACTTTTAGATAGTTTGACATACAAATTCGCTGCCAATAGTTTTTCCAGAACCTGACGCACTAGTTGGACATGTTCAGCCCTGGACTTCGTTTAGATTAGGATGTCGTCTAAATAAACAAGCACCCCTTTGTACAGGTGGTCATGCAGGACCTCATTAATCAACTGCATGAACACGGCTGGCACCCCCTGCAGGCCAAATGGCATCACCCGGTATTGGTAGCTCCCCAATGGGCAATTGAACGCCGTCTTCCATTCATCCCCTTCTTTTATCTGGACCCGGTAATAAGCTTCCCTGAGGTCCAGCTTGGTGAATATCCGTCCCTCAGCCAAGCGAGCTAGCATGTCCTTCATAAAGGGTATGAGGTACATGTGCTCCACACACACTCCATTGATCCCGCGGAAGTCCACACATAACCTCAACCCCCAACTTTCTTTTCCCTGAATAAGACCGGGGCCACGATACAGGACCTTGCAGGTTGTATAAAACCCCTGGCCAAGTTCTTTTCTATATAACTCCTCATCTCCTCCATCTCCTTAGGGGTCATAGAATACATTTTCGGTTTGGGTAGCTTAGCCCCTGGTTGTATCTCCACAGCGCAGTCCGTTGGACGGTGGGGAGGAAGGATGTCACATTCCTTCTCACTGAAAACCTCAGCGAGGTCACTGTATACTGCCAGGAAGGCCAGAGCCACCCCCCCCCCATGGCTTTGGATTCTCCTACCTCGGCTTGACCTGGGTGGGACCCCTCCCCAGGATGCCCAGACAGCTGTTTTTCATGCGGCGGTGGATGGGGCCCAACTCCAATACGCAAATGTCTACAACCACCTGCCCACCATATGGTTGGACCCCACTTATCCAGCCACACAAGCCCCAGAATGATTTCCTCCATCATTCTAGGGACTACGATAAAGTGGAGTCGCTCACGATGGCCGCTAAACTCCAGCTTCACCTGTTCCGTAATCTGGGTAGCCGGTGCCCCACCCAACAGCAAGCCATCCACTTGCTCGAATCTCATGGGCTTTGTCAATTGGTGCACCTGCACCCCCAACCTGTTAGCTGTCGCTAGACTCATAAGGCACCGGGTACACCCTGAATCGATCAGAGCATTACAGGCCCACCGCCTCCTGCCGGTTAACACTACTGGCAGCCAGAAGGGTCAGACACTCCTACTTACCATGGGGTCAACCTCCCCCTCATCGTCACTGTCGTCAATCCAGGATTCCCCCTCCACCATCAACCGGGATTCGTCAGCCGTGGTCACCATTGCTGCCTCCGCCTGTTGAACCCCTCGGGACCTCTCTGGGGTTTTCTTGGCCGTCTTCTTAGGTGTTCCAGTTGCCGCTTGAACCGGCTTAGCTCGTGGGGCTGGGGCGGTGCAATCAGCCGCCCTGTGGCCTGATTTCTCACACCTGAAACACAACATAGGCGGCCGGCCTGGCGTGGGCCTCTCCGGTTGGGTCGCCCGAGGGCCCGGTGGTCTGGGGATACGTTTAGGGCTTCGATCCAGAGACCCTCGTGGCCATACTGGAGCCTCCCCTTTGGGCCAGTATGCCTGCAGGTTGGCTTCCAATTCTGTAGCTGCTGGATACCAGGCGGCCAAGCGCGGAGGCAAGCCCCGATAAACACAAGCCTGGCGCAACGTGCGGTCAAGGCCCGCCTTAAACTGGTGCACCAGCAACCGTTCTGGCCAGCCCCACAGCTTCCCGGCTAGTCTCCTGAATTCCCGGATGTAGTCCTCGACAGGCCTGCCCTTTTGTCGCAGTGCCAGCATCTCTCCCTCAGCCCTTTGGGCTCTGGTGTTGTCTTTGAACCATTCCCGCAGGGCCCCCAAGAATAGGCTGGCATTCCCCAATTCCCGGCCATGTTCACTATAGAGATCAGCCACACAGTCAGTGGCGTCGCCCTCCAACACCGCCACTACGGCCATTACCATGGCCCACTGGGAGGAGTAAAGGTGCGCAAAGCGGTCCAGGTGGTCTATCACTTGGCCTAGGAAAAGAGCCATCTTCTCAGGACTGCCATCAAAGGTTACTTGTAATGGTGGTGGGGCCCACGACTGGAAGGCTGACCCCCGTCGGCCAAGCAGGCACTGGTGGTGGGCTGCCAACGTTCGGAGGTGCCCATTGGTAGCCGCTTCCCCCTGGGTGGCCACCTGAAGGTCCAGCAGTTGAGGCTGGCTCTGACATTCTTCCCTTTGTCAGCTCCTGGGAGCGGCCTTGGTCTGCATCCAGGCGGAACTTTGGGCTGGCTAATCGAAACCGCCCAGGAGGGACCGCTGACTGTTGGGTTGATAGCGACGGCGGCCTCCCAAGTGCTCGGGCCTCGTCCCCGTAGTCCCCACTATGCCAGGACCCACTGTCCCGAAAACTGGCCTCCCCAAACCTCTCCCTCAACCAGTCCATTGTTTGGCCTCCAAACACAGTTGAGTAGCTCCATTCTCCCTCATCGTCCTCTGATGGGCGCCTCTCCCGCCACTTCGTTGACTGGCTGCCATATAGGGACAGGGTGGGCATCAACCCCCCAGTACCTGTGGTCGTCAATAAATGCTGCCACCACTCCCCCGCCGGAGCCACCCTCTGACCTGCTTCTCCCGCCGACGTCAAAGGCTCCTGGCTGGGTGTGGGAACCCCTGAGCCAACCTGCTCCTTGGGACGCACGTCCAGGGCAGGGGGGTCTGGTGGTACTGCCAGGGCCTCCAAGGTGGGTGGCTCCTCCAGCACTGCAGCCTCTGCTCCAGCCTCCGTCCCCTCAGCCATTTCCCACAGCAAGCCCTCTCAGGGCGGAGGTGCTAGCTGGGGTAATGATAATGCAAAGTAGAGCACAAACTTACTGTCACGTTCCGGTGTCCCGCATAAGAAAAGCCAGCAAGACAAGGTGATGTTAGACTGTTTATCTGGAAACGCAGACTGGCACGAAGCGACCATCCAAAAGGAATCAAAGTTTGTGCTACCGTGATTAGTTCAACACCCCTTATATCGTGCTCCACCCCCCTTGTAGCTACACCCCTCCCCTCCCACTGGCTGCTGGTTGCCAATATGGCCACCACATCGCATTTCTCCAGAGGGCATAGCGATGGATCGGGGCAAGGTCAAGGCCTTGAAAACTAGGCAACCCCCTCGCCGGGTGAAAGACGTCCAGTGACTCCTGGGGTTTGCCAATTATTACCGGACGTTCATCCCGGGTTTCGCCACTCTGACCGCGCCCCTCACTCGGCTCCTGCAAAAGAAGGTCCCGTTCCAGTGGGGCGTTCCCGAGAAGCAGGCGTTCCTGGCCTTAAAGGAGGCCTTCATGAAGGAGCCGATTCTCAAGCACCCAGACCAGGGGTCTGCAACCTTAAACACTCAAAGAGCCATTTGGACCTGTTTCCCACAGAAAAGAAACCAGCGGGAGCCGCAAGACGTGGGTGGGCGTGGCCAACTCGACGTCACTCACTGCCACCCAGTCACATGACCCCCTAGCCATGCCTACCCAGCCGGTCATTAGGGCAGACAACTGGTTGTTAAAAAACACCGGGAGCCACAAAACCTTTTTGACATCTCTCTCTCACTCCCCCGCCGTCTCCCTCCC
>QLTV01001036.1:68595-81391 GCA_003457575.1 Thermophis baileyi
TTCTGTCTTTTCATCTGGTCTTTCAATTATCTCCTCTATTTCCTGTGTTTTATGATCTTTATTCATTGTCCCTTGTTGAACATTTTCTGATTTCCCCACAATGTCATGCATTAAGTCTTTTATCTCCCTGTGGTTCTTTATCAACATATCATAAGTGCTTTGGAGCATCAACACCATTTCTTTTTGAAATCCACTCATCTCCCCCTGATGCAACATCTTGCCTTATTTTGATAGGTCCAAATATTGCTCAATAGCCTGTCAGTAGTCTGTCACCGCCCCAAAGTCTCAATTGTCTATGACCTCAGAAAGCCAGCTTAGAAACCATTTGCTCAATCCTAGCATTGCTCCTCAGGGGAATGCAATAGTTATAGTTCTTTGTGTCCCACAGTTAGTCAATTAGTTCCATTTCCAGGAAGATTTCCAAATGTCTCCTTAAATCCACTCTGTAAGTTCAGTCCTAGATCCTGGCATTTAAAAGTCGCTTTCTTTAGATGTCTTCCATAATCTCACAGTTAAACCTCCAATAACCATGAAGTAGAAAGATATAGAACAGTAGATAGCACAGCAGTCCTCCAGGTGTTATTTATTTCCACTTTTTTCCCTTTGTCTTATCAGTACTTCCCAAGGTTGTAGGAGTTTAGTATATATTCCATTCACCAGTAGATGGCGCCTTCAGCTTAAATTTCAACGTTGCACAAAATCTGACAAAGATTTATTTCAGTTTTTTTGCAAATAGTCAATATTCAGACAAATATTTCCAGCATTTTAAAATGCCTTACCAAAATATTGCCAATAAAGTTTAAAAATCCAATCTTTCTATATTTTAAAGATTTTGCGCTCTCCCTTTAGTTCCTTTTCTTTCCGGTCTATAATTTTTCTCTCTGCAATTATTCACCGCTTTGACAAGCATTTCGAAGAGTCTCTTTTCCAGGGTTTATTTTCTTTGGGGTTGGGTTCTAGGTAAAAAAAGAATCCTCACCCAGTTCCAATTGCTGTTCATCTACACTGCTCCAGCACATTCTTTGTTTCTTCGGCTGCCCCAGCTTCATGGCAGCCATAATGGCTGCCTCTCCTCTTCGTCGTTGGATGGGAGGGAATCCCTGGGTCCAGCTGGAGAGCTGCCACTCTCCGTGACCTACAGGGTGCCCCTCCTTTCTTCGTCACCCCTACAGGGTGACTTTAGCCCCTTGGGGGGCCCTCCAACGAGGAGGATTTGGCGCGAGTTCGCGGAGCCCCGCTCCTCACGTCCGATCTCGCTGCAACATCAAACCGGAAGTCTTTTGCTAGAAATTCTTGATGTAATACAGTCCTGCGTGCCTGCAGAAGACATACTGCCTCAAGGTAAAGGCAGGTGGTTCTAAGGGCAAAGAGTAGGCATAAAATGTTCCTCTATTTAAGATTTGATACAAAAGCAACAGCAGCATGAAGTCTCTCAATTGACCAAAGAGTCTGTGATGGGGGGGAAGCAAACATTTCCTAAAAATGAATCTGAAATCCACCTACTCCTCTGTCCACATTTATACATATTTTTATATAATATACTAAAAGTAATAGCTAGATGTAAACATTAGATGTTGAAAGATGGTATCATTCTGTACGTTTAAATAATATTGTGATTGTTATTAGAATGGCACACAAAAACACTGAACTAAACAATGAAGGAACACACTCTAATACAAATATGTATAATAACACAATTACATAAGTATGATTAATGTAACAAATATTAATATTACTATTATTTGTATTTAAATGAATGATACCCAGATGCCTCACTGTTTATATAATGATATTGATGTATATTAAAAAAAATTTTTTTTTTCTAGCAATAGAAGATGGAAGTGGTAGCAGATTTTTCTTACTGTTCATTTCACTGCATAATAAACTAAATGTTTGGTATATTTTTATCTTTGGTCATTGAATTATTTCTTGCACAATTCTCTAGTCATGTTATAAACTGATTGAGAGTTTCCTGGAGCCAGGCAAAAACTGTGCTGACCTGACTCAGTGTGTGGAATGCACTGTGATGTCCTCCAACGTTCCCTCTAACAAGGGAAATCGCTGCGCGGCAGTTTGAAACTGCTGCGCGGCGATTCCCTGTCACGTGCGCGGCTGCGCAGCAACGTTCCCTCAGACATGGGAAATCGCTGCGCGGCAGTTCAAAACTGCTGCTCGGCGATTCCCTGTGACGTGCGCGGCCGCGCGGCCGCGCACCTTAGAGGGAACAGTGATGTCCTCTAGAGCAATTTTGCAGGTGAGGCCATTTAATTTTCTCCTTCTTCAATATGTCTCAACACATTCAGTCTGGGATTTTGGAAGCTGATGGAGTCTAGAAAAATGGATCTATGAACAACTTCTCCATCAAAATGTCTATGGAGCTTCTCAGTCATCCAGGTCATGGTTGTCCCAAAGGTGCTTCCAAAGGTGCTTTTTCAAAAGTTTTTTCCTTGAACATGTTTCGCTTCTTATCCAAGAAGCTTCTTCTCCATCAAAACAGTACTTTAACTTAGAAATGTGGAATATTTCAGATCTGAAGCTTTAGTTCAGGCATGGACATACGTTTTACACATTGCTGCTTCCTTACAGAAGCAATAACTTTTCTGGACTTATACAGTAGCTGTTCAATTCCAGGAAAATCTGTGGATGTAAAGGAACTGTTGATAGTGCCCACTTTAAAGTCATTTGTAGCATCTTCTCTGTTTGTATTATCTGTATTTTGTAGTGGATACTGAGAGTTGCAAATTGAGAGATAAGGCTAATTTGGAGAAGAAATATCTAAAGGAGAAGCCTCCTATTCTGGAAAAAAAGTTTGAGAGGTGGAATGTAGTCAGTGGGTCCATCGTTGTTCATAGTCACTATTCTTATATTGTTGGGAATAGTCCTGGCATCATTGGGCACTGTGCAACTAGTACCGACTCAAGATACTTGTCTGAAGATAAATACCATTGCTTTCCTATGTAATGAACCCAGTCTCATCCTTCTGTAAGCAGACTAGTCCTTCAATTTATTCCAGAAGTATAAGTTACAAAGGTGTTCATTCCTCTTTGCCTGCCTGTGCCCCACAATTACTTTGTATTATCAAGGCAAATACGGTATATACATACATACATATATACCTGCACCCATACATACACATACATACATATATATACATATATACACACACACGTGTTTCCCCGAAAATAAGACCCTGTCTTATATTTTTTTTTGCCACCAAAAAAGGCACCAGGTCTTATTTTTTTTGGGGGGGGGGAATGTCATCCACTGACTCATCTCACTTGTGTGTGTCGCCCCTGGCCTCTTTTTCGCTATCAGAGGCCTTCAGGAACTTCTTCGTCCGCCAAGGCCAGCAAGGCTTTCCAGGAAAGCCATACCGGCTGCAGAAGAAATGGGCCAAGGTGTGCGAGGCCTGGCTGCAACTGTCCGAAGGTAAGTAGTAGGGAAGCTCCACCCCCCCACACCATCCCCCCCCTAGCTTTTAACCTGTGCACCCTGGAGTGGGCGGGGTCTTAATTAGGGCTTATTTTGGGGGGTAGGGCTTATAAGAGCCGAGGTGGCGCAGTGGTTAGAGTGCAGCACTGCAGGCTACTTCAGCTGACTGCTAGCTGCAGTTCGGTGGTTCAAATCTCACTGGCTCAAGGTTGACTCAGCTTTCCATCCTTCCGAGGTGGGTAAAATGAGGACCCAGATTGTTGGGGGCAATATGCTGACTCTGTGAACCGCTTAGAGAGGGCTGTAAAGCACTGTAAAGCGGTATATAAGTCTAAGTGCTATTGCTATTGCTATATTGGGCGCACGTGTAAAAATCAAGCTAGGACTTACTTTCTGAGGTCGTATTTTCAGGGAAACACAGTGTGTGTGTGTATACACACACACACACTAATCACTGTCCATTTTGAATACATAGTGGAAAGAGGAAACTTGAGAGTTCACAAGGTTGATGCTATATGGATCAAAACTGTGACTGAATCTAGATGTTCTGCTTCGAATACCACGAAGCCTCCTCCCAGAAGGTAACAAGGAAAACAAGTTGTGAAGAGGATGTGTAGTGTCCCTGACAATCCTGCAGACTCTGCTCAAGCATCACTTATATGCTGTATCCTGGGTAGAAGGAAGTGAACTACCAATGATCTTTTCTGCCATCACCACCACTCTCTGCATCGCTTTCCTGTCTGAAGCAGTAATGCTTCCAAACCAGACAGTAATGCAATATGACAAGATGCTCTTGATCATCCCTCTATACAAAGTGATAAGGACAGCGGAAGGAACATGAACTGTGCTCGCTTCACCAGTGTCTCACTGTTGAGCGACCAAGCTACCCTACTCATTAGCTGCACACCCAGAAACGTGATGCTAAACCATCTCCATAGGTGTTGTGGCCCATCAGCGTCCCGTGCCGGTGCTCATGGATCCCGAGGACGATGAGGCGGTTGTGGCACGGTACCATCGGCCCGTGTACCTGGCACCCGAGTCAGAGAGCAAGGAGGACGATGAGGCGGTTGTGGCGAGGTACCATCGGCCCGTGTACCTGGCACCCGAGTCAGAGAGTGAGGAGGCTGAGTCAAGCAGGGCCTTCTGTACCTCCTGAGGAGCCCATCAGGGCCGAAGAAGAGGAGGAGCCTCTTCTTCTCAATGCTCGGGCACGCAGGGCTGCTAGAAGACAAGAGTGGCTACTCAGGAGGAGGTCTCCTCGGGAGTAGTCTGCTCGTGTACTTGTTCCAGTACAGGTCTTATTTCCTGCATTCCTAGTTCTGGGAGTATTGCCAAATACAGTCAGACCTGATCATAGTATCTCTTGGACTCCGGCCAGCTGTTAAAGATTAGACATTTACCAGCGGAGATTTGGAAAACCCTATTCTGCCTTTATTTTGTTTTCAAATTATGTTGCTCCTAAGAAGTTATTAGGAGACATTTATTAGTAAAAGAACAGTGTTTTGCAGTTTGTGTGTGCGTATTATTGGTGGCTCGTCGCTGGGGCTGAACAACAGGTGAATCATTAATACGTAGAGGTGTGTGGCTGTGCCTGCCTTTTCTGAAATAGAAAATGATCTCTTTAGTTTTTCCTACGTTTAAAATGAGGCTGTTTTTGTTACACCAGTTCACTAAACCCTCTACCTCCTTGTGGTAAGCACCCTCGTTGTCATCTTGAATAAGGTCCACTGCTGTTGTATTGTCCGCATACTTCACAATATGGTTGGTGGTAAACCTAGCACAACAGTCATGGGTCAACAGGGTGAACAACAGTGGACTTAGGACACAGCCCTGAGGAGAACCTGTGCTCAAGAAAATGGTGTTAGAAATATTAGTCCCAACTCTCACATACTGGGGCCTATCAATAAGAAAATCAAGAATCCAGTTGCACAAAGGAGTATTAAAGCCTAAAAGGCCCAGTTTATCTACTAGATGCTGAGGGATGAATTTATTAAATGCCGAACTGAAGTCGACAAACAGCATTCGCACATGAATGTTTCTTTCCTCTACGTGCACCAAGCTCAGATGGAGAACAGAAGAAATAGCATCCTCTGTAGAGTGATTTGGACGCTAAGCAAACTGAAGCAAGTCAAATGCTGGAGGGAGGCTGGATACAATTATGTCCTTTATCAGCCTCTCAAAACATTTCATTATGATGGATATAAGTGCAACTGGATGGTAATGATTGAGACCCGCAACTGTAGACTTTTTTGGCACTGGCAAAATAATGGCCATCTTAAAACATGATGGGACCACTGCTTGCTGCAATAAAAGATTGAAAATATCTGTGAGAACACAAGCCAACTCATCTGCACATTCCCTAAGAATGTGCAACTGAACAGTGGTGGCAGCTTGCAACCACAGAAGCCATGCTGCTGGCGTAGTTTGTACACATCCTTCCTCCACACACTTCCTGCAATCTGCCTGTTTACCTTCACCAAGGCAGTCCCACGATGAGCAGGTTACAGATTTGAGGAGCAAGTGAGGCTGTGTAAGTCCGTATTTCTAATTTTTCCCTGTTCCCGTTTCCTGTCCTTTCAGCTTGGGCCTGATTTGGAAGCAGTATTGCTCTGTAGGCCTAATCCCTCCTTACAATGCCTAGCTAATGAGGTGAGTGCACTGTATCTCAAATGTCTCTGATCTCTTTATCTAGAAAAGAGCAGTTTGTCACCCTTCCAATGACCCCCTCCCTAAAGTACATTTGGAACTGATCCATCTATTAGTTAAATGTACTGCTCTATCTGTTGTCCATTGCCGATTTACACAGGGGACTTAATGAAGGAGACATGAAGTAGTGTGTAGCTACTTCAGATTAACGGTCACAATGCAGCCTCCCAAACTACTTTGGGGGGGGGGAGAGGTGTGATAACATCTTTCACCTGGCTTTTGGGGATTTTAAGGATAGGAATGGGATCAGTTTATTTCATGGAGGCTTTTGCTCTCAATCCCACCATTTAAAGCCCAGAGAACTAAAAAATCAACAATAGTGGCCATTTGCTCTTGACTTTCTGTGTTATGATTTGAGGGTGCTGGGGGTTGCCTACAGGGTATATAAATAAGAAGATGCCTGTTCATCTGTGGAGTCAGGACCAAATGTCTCTTGAAGTTTTTCTTTCTTTTCGTAGCTAGTGAATGAGTTTTGGCAACCACTGCTGGATCTGCTGAAGGCAAGTGCCAGAGGCCCCACTAGATCCCTACCACCTGGTATTGTGCTTTCTCCTGGTATCCTGGGGCGAGTCTCAAACTTCTGGGTGGTCCAAGAAACCAATTTTGTTTAGGATGTGGATTCAATGTTTGTTAAACCACATTCTATCTTCTCTTTTCAAAGTCTCCTGTGGCATTCAGGGCAGTACTTTTACCATTCTGTTCCCAGCTATAAGCCATGGGCTCATCTTTTACAGGTTACTGCTAATTAATCAAGACCAAAGGAAAAGTCTCTTTACAGTGCATCCTCATGGGGCTTCAACTGAAGGTAGGGCTCACACATTCTTGTATTAGGAGAGGGGGGCAAAATAGGAGCCCCTTTGATTTTAGTAATTATGAAAATCATAAACACTGACAACTTATGCCATATAAAGGGGTGGTCTACTAAAATCTCACCCTGATCCCTTCCTTCCTATAGGATCTGAAATGTCCACGAAGAATCGGCTCTGTGCCCTCCTTTCTTTCTATGCTTTAGTTACTTCCTTACACTTACCTTGTGAGAAGCAAGCAAAAAATGCAAGTATGTTCCCACCTGTTCTGTTGTGAATATGTTAGGAAGTCATTTGACTATTCATAAAAATTGGAAAAACTCCCTGTGACTGAAAGAATCAATAGGCACCAAGATATTTCCCAGTTTATGTTTGTATTGCAGATGCACAAATTAGGTGGCCATATACTGTATATTCTTTAATAAACTAAAATAGTTGAAAGGTTGTTTCCTTTTTACAGTAAATAGCAGCAGTCGGCATTAATACCTACATGCCACAGTTTATCTTTTTGTTGCATTTCCTTGGAGCATTTATACCAAACCTGAGAGGTTCCTATTGAACATAATCATACTGTCTTTTCTTCAGTCCCTCTGCAGGATGACTTTCATATTGGTTTCTCCCACTGTCCTCAGCACTGCTATACAGTTACTACACACAAAGCCTATTATCCATGATAGCCAGCACCAGCTCTTCCTAATCTTGAAGTCAGATGTGCCTACCTTTGCTTTACGAACCTTAGCAACCTAAAAGCTACAGGCTCTCACAACTGATAATTTTGCTTTTTGAGTTATCTTGTTGAACTCTGTGGTGAGCTAGAACTCCTCAGTATGGTTAGAATGATTTTTTCAACCAAATGTTGTGATGAAATTTTCTCTATGCAAATGATGATTAGGTGCCATTCCATTCTCCTTCCATCCTCTTATGTAAGTAGGAGGCAGTACAGTTAACAATGGCTGTAGGTGATGACTAGTTTTAACTTTGGTCTCTACTCTCCATTTGTTTAATAACATTGGTAAGAATTTTGTTTCCCATAACTTAATGCACATTATGCACTAACATAATTGTCTCCTATAACTTAGTACACATTATGCACTAAGAAAGGCACTTGGGCCAGTCTTAGCCACAGCCATGATGTGATTATGGCCATGGTGGTGCAGTGGTTAGAATGCAGTATTGCAGGCTAATTCTGCCAACTACCAACAGTTCGATCCTGACCGGCTCAAGGTTGACTCAGCCTTCTATCCTTTCAAGGTTGGTAAAATAAGGACCCAGATTGTTGGGGGCAATATGCTGACTCTGTAAACCGCTTAGAGAGGGCTGTAAAGCACTATGAAGCAGTATATAAGTCTAAGTGCTATTGCTATTATGTAGAATTCAGCAATTAATCTTGAGAGCCAGTTTGGCCTAGTAGTTAAGGCACCAGGCTAGAACCCAGGAGACAGTGAGTTCTAGTCCTGCCTTAGGCATGAAAGCCAGCTGAATGACCTTGGGCCAGTCACATTCTCAGCCCAACCCACCTCACAAGGTTCTTGTTGTGAGGAAAAGAGGAGCAGGAAGTATTATGTAACTTTGCTGTCTTGAGTTATTTATAAAAATAATAAAGGCAGGATATAAACAAGTAAGGAAGCTGTGGTAGAATTAGAGCTATTGAACCAAATTTTCCTTTTAAATACATTTCCACATAGGAACTAGCTCTCATGCATTCACCTATAAACAGAAGGCAGCTCTGTGTGTGAATCACAGAGTTGATGTTAACTGAAATTGGTACTGTCCCCTCATTTACAGCCAGCTGTTTATATACTGTTTATGCATTTGCTTCTGTCACTGTTTCATTAGGACATGCAAAGAGCCTTGATCATATACAAGTATTTTTTTTCCTTTACTGTGTAATAAAAAGTATATCCAGTAGGGCCATTTCAGTCTACTTACCTTAAAATGTTCTCATGAGTTTTGAGGGAGTTAAGCCAATCAAGTTAAGCCAGATGCAGTGGAGAGACTCTCATTTGCATCTTGGACACTGAAGGGGGTGGGAGGGGGGAGAGAGTCACCATAGTGATGGGTAGGTAATTTCCCCCCCCCAAAGATTTTGATCATGACGAAGACACTGTCTATGTTGGCCTTAGCTGTTGGAGATCTCAAAGGGCAAAGTAATGAGAAAGTGGAATTTTGCAAAGACTGTGCTTTCTACACTTAGGAGGAACATAACTGGAAAGATTGGAGTGATATCTACCACTCTCTTGCCACACTTGTGACCTCCTGCTGGCTTCCCCACTGACTTTGCTTGTAGGAAGCTGGCAAAGGAGGTCACAAATGGCAATCACATGACTGCAGGACACTGCAACATTGTAAGGAGGAGGACCAGTCATGAGTACCACTTATTCAGTGTCATTTTAAGTTTCAGTGGTCACTGAACAAGTGGTTTATAAGCGAGGACCACCAAGTGAGGAAGACATTCTTTTCTTCTGCATACAGTACATATTTGCCTTTCTCTGTACAAAGGAAGACAGAGTAAGTGACGATGCTTCTCACCGCATGGAGAAAGCAGTCCTGGGACAAGGTTTTGGTCTAGTGGGGCTCAGGTCTTAACTTTATATGTAACTAATTCCATACAACTTAGCTGAACATTCCAATGTAAATGCTAGGGCCAGGCATACTGTGAAAATATAGTGCATAGCATGGGACTCTTTATCCATTTCTACCATCCTGTCCACATATAAAGAGGAGTATGCAACAAATCAATCAGCAGTGTGGGAGTGACCCAGCCTGGCTTGATTCTGGCTCTCCCCCAGCCTCATGGTTTTATTAGTCACATGGAGATAGATACAGGCATTCAAAACCCAGATAAACTAAAATGCGCTAGTTAACACCTACACAGCAGAGTAACATGAAGCCCAGGTCAGCATGTGAAGCTGGGACACCCCCAAACTAGCATGATCTGAACCATTCCTCTCCCTTTTCCAAAATGTATGGAGGGCAACATTCCAGAGTCCATCTCCCAAACTCTTTCACCTGCTTGAGGCACCCTGTCCTGGGAATTGAAGAGATGGTGAGGGGAGGCAGAAGATGAAAGAAACAGTCTCTTTTCCTCTCCATCTTCATGTAGCTTTCCTTCTAGAGCTGAAAAAAAGGGCAAATTTGCTGTCAAAATTACTTTCTCACAAATACACACAACTGTAACACTGGAATGATCCATAGCAAAGGAAAGGGAGGATTTACATCGCCATCCCTGGGGAAAACACACAAGGCAAAGAAACACAAAACGACCACCTACAAGAATTGTCCCCGCCTCCCCATAGACCCATATAACCCTGTTCCTTCCCCGCAGCCAACCTCAAGGGGAGCCAGAGAAGCTGTCCCTTTCCTCAGCAGAAAGGAAAAAAGTCCATGGTGGGAAAGTAAAGGTACATACTGTAAAGAAAACTAAAATGCCAGCCTAAATCATATAAAATTAGTCGTGATGGGGGAATTAAGACCACAGATTTCAGCCTCATTCCAAATTGGGATGGACCAGCTTAGAACATGGGACAAAAGCTAGCTTTCTTCCAAAATTTGCCCTTTTGCCCAAGGGGATGATTACTACTGGTAGCATGCCCTGCACCAACACCCATCGTCCCTCCCCCTCCCCAGTTTGACTTTGTCTAACCAAGAGTCCATATCCCCCTTGTTGCTGGCCCAGGTTAGGCAATGAGAACACAGAAGTTATCACAACAACAGGCAGGGAGCAGTACAGTCTTTCTGGAGGCCCCTGGTTTGGAGAGAGTTGGGATGAGATGGACAGAGCCATCTAGTGTGCAGGAATGGCCTCCTTTTCCTCTGGTGTGGCAGATGCCTCAGAACTGCTGACAAAGTAGCTCACAAAGGTGCTTTGAAACAGACTCCTTACTGGTACGGAGGGTCAGCCGGTACATCTGCAGGAAGGATGAAGGAAAGTAGGTTAAAAGAGAAGAGCTTAAACATTATGTCCCTTCAATTAACCACAGGCTTTGGTAAGCTTTCAGCTTTCCCCCTTCAGTTTTAGCTATATTTCCTGTCACTTCCTTAGAGCACCCAGAAGTCTCTGTTTTCCAATCTTTATGCTTTTATTTCAGTGCCAACCTGTATGCCAGAATTCAAGCTTTCAGTCCCAAAGGTTTCAGGAGCCCTCACTTCCTCACCTGTGCCTGAGCATTGGGTTCCAGTCGCAGCAAGCATCCAACCTGCAGTGCTTTTGTTTGGATGATCCCAGCTCCTACATAGTTATCAGGGTTTGGATCCACCTTCTCCAAGAGTGCATTGCCAAAACCTAACAGCTGTTGGGGGGAGAGACTGGAGCTTAATTGGACTTATACAACCACTGGAGAGGGTCTCAAATTATGCCCCTCTTAGAAAGCTAATAATGGGAGAAAGGTATACCTGCAAAACTGTTTCAGAAGTCTGCATCACAGACTTTTATGTAATGGCTCTTTTAGGTTGATGTTATGCCATATTTCATAAGAAAAAATCTGGTGTTCAATGAAGAAATCAACAGTCCTAAATATATTACACTGATATTCCCAAACTAGTGCTAAACAATTGAATTCCATAATTGCCGTGGACAATCACAAGTTCTAAAGCTTTGATCTTCACTCATCTGATCAACTACTAGACATATTCTAATCTGAAATTAAAATAATTGTGCATTAATTACCCCAAAATAAACAAAAGCTTTCAGCTTTTTCATAGGCATTTCAAAACAGCTCACCTTTGCTTTTGTCACTTCTGAATCCATAGGGTGGTTTGCCTTGAAGATTTTCTGAGCTTCCTGTTGTGGCCTGCATACGAATATCAGATAAGTGATTCAGGCCCTACCTTTCTGTTATTCATCCTTCTGTTATATGCTTTCTACACCTCAGCCATACATGGTAGTGGTGGTGGAACCATTTTGGCAATTTTAAAAGGCAAAGATAAAGTACAAAAAGAAAACTCTTTGCCAAGGACATGTGTATTCTTATTTACTGATCATTCTGCTGGACAGTTCTAAATATCCCCCCCCCCAAACCCCCCTCATGTCTCCTCTCACAAATGCAGGAAGTCCTTACTTAATGACTGGTTGCTTGGAATCGTGACACACGGCTGCCCGACAAAGCTATCTGTTCTGCTTTCCTAATATGATCTGCACAGTGCTGCAGACTTTCCAGTCCGGTTGGGTGGGGGGGAAAGGCCTGCAGGAATCTGGTGGGGGTGGGGAAAAGTCCCATGGGGACCTTATTGGGGAAACAAAAAAGCCTGTGGGAACCCAGTGAGGGGAGAGAAAGCAGGCCCAAGGGATGTGGGGGTCCCAAGGGTAGAAAGCAGAGCATGGGGTGTCTCAGGCAATGGGGAAGGTCTTGGGAGGCCCAGGACAAGCCTCACCCACCCCTAAGGCACCCTGTGCTCCACTTAATGACCTGCACATTCGTTTAATGGCCTAATCAGGGAGAGCAGGGAGTCAATAAGCAAGATCATCTCACTTAACAGCCATCACCACTTGCGAACATAATGGGCAGGCTCCATTATGGTCATAAGTCAAGGACTACCTATATACAAATTATCATTTATGAGTCCTCATTTCCAAATACAGTTGCAAGAAAAAGTATGTGAACCCCTTGGGATTACGTGGAGTTTTGCATGAATTGGTCATAAAATGTGCTCTGAACGTCATCTAAGTCACAACAATAGAAAAACACAGTCTGCTTAAAATAATACTACACAAACATTAGATGTTGCCATGGTTTAATTAAACATAACATGTAAACATTCACAGTGCAGGGAGGAAAAAGTATGTGAACCTTTGGACTTAATAACTGGTTGACCCTCCTTTGGCAGCAATAACCTCAACCAAACGTTTCCTGTAG
>QLTV01001036.1:93179-108035 GCA_003457575.1 Thermophis baileyi
AAGAAGGGGGGGAAGGCGGGGGAATTCAAACCGTCCAAATGAAGCCGACGTTCTTCCTTCTTGCTGGAATGAAGGCAGCCAACGTCTAAGCGATGAAGCCACCTGGTGGCTTTTGTAGAATAGTGCAGATAAATAGATAGTAAATTTGGAAGATAAAGGCCTAATTAGTGATTTGACTAACTAGGATGGGAGTCCAGTTGCCAACGTCCTTCTCGTGAAAGGACCGAGTCAAATCTGGGAATTACAGGAGGCGGATCCAAATATAAATAAAAAAATAGACAGACTCAGTCCTTCACCGGATTGGACGAGGACAACCCATCCTGAATGCTGGCTCCTCCCCAGGATGGAGAATAGTTGTGCACGTGCACTTACGAATCCTCCCACACATGACAACTGTGTACATTTGTTGTGTAGGGGGGTGGAGCATGCGAGTGTCAGAGGGCCGCAGAAAATGCCAGACCTAGTTAGGTGGCATAAGCCACAGCAAAAGCCAAAGCAGTGCAAGACGTATGTAGAGTGCGCTGTTTGTAAGGAGGAAAAATACAGGGTGTATCCTGTGAGTATGAAAAACCCAAGGTAAACAAACAGAGGTATACCTAGGAGACCTGAAGGGTATAATAAAGGTATATTTCCTGAGCGGTTCACTGCAAGTGGGGTTAGAGTAGGTGGTATTCATAATGAACCCCGTACGTACCAAGAGATATGGTCATGGTCATTGCCTAAGGAACAACAAGATAGATGGAGGAAGCCGAAGTTAAAGAGAATGACAGGCAGGCAGATAAACAAAACTGAGGGAACTGAGCTAGTGAAAAGAGAAAGTAAAGGTATCCAGCCAAGAGATGGTAAACAGGCTGTAATGGAGATTAATGAGACAGAGTGTACAGAGTCTGTGGATAATGGCTGTAGGAGTCGTCCCAGCAGCTATAGTAGTAGCGTGTGTAGCAAGGAGAGCAATAACCAAAGCAGGAGGTGGGGATATAATATAAATAGAATGCATTGGGAATATGTTACATCATTTAACTGTTCAGCTTTAAATACAGCCATCCGATCTCAGTTTGAAATGCTACGTGGATAGTGACTGGCCAAACAATGTGCAAGATAGGAAGTCTACTACAGGGTTTGTAGTGTTGTTTGCCAACACCGTAATTGGATGGAAATCCAGGAAGCAACCATCAGTGGCACGTTCAACCGCTGAGGCAGAATTCATAGCCTTATCTGAGGTTTGGTATGTGCAGTTACTGAAAGATATGAATGTAAATGTACAAGATGCTGTTCCAGTATTTGAGGACAATGCTGCATGTATAGCAATGGCGACAGGAGATCACATTAGGAATAGAAGTAAACATGTAGACATTAAATACTGTAATGTTAGAGAAGCTGTAAAAGAGAAACTGATCAAGTTACAGCATTGTTCCAGTGAATGTAATTTAGCTGATATGTTAACTAAACCTAGACACTTTGTCTATATAAGGGAGGCCATGAGAGGGCGTATCTCTCTCTCCTCGTGTATCTCGCTCCTCGTCGTGTTCTATCTGCATTGTAGTTCTCCGTGTAGAGTTGAAGATTGATTGCTTGCCTGGTATGTGCCTACCACATGTATGTATGTATATAGAAGTCTTGTATATAAACCACTGTTTGTAAGACAAACCTCTGTGTACTGTATTTTGCTCCTGGGTTGTCTCAAAATAGTAGTCACGCTGTTCACACTCTGACATAACCATTATTAAAGTTTATTACTTTGGTGCCATCAAAGATTGCTGATTGCTGTGCTGACCGATAAACTGTAATTTACCAACGAAAAAGACTAGGTTAATTCAAGTAAATCACACAAACTATATTACAGTTTATGTAATTTGTGAATTCAGTCATATCTGGCTGGTGTTAACTGGAAAGAATACATCCTCCTCACAATCCATCCAAACTAGGGATCTGCCACCTTCCACACCCCCTCTCTTTGTGCCATATATTGTCATTCCTATTTGTCAGTTCTTTCCCCCACTTACTCTCTCTCTCTCTTGCCAAATATCCTTATATCCAAATATCCTTATATCCAAGATGCCCATATTAGATTCAGATAATGTAACAATTCCAAAGTCAGCCATGAGCTTCATGGCTGAGTGGGGACTAGGAACTGGGTATCCCAAAACTAGTCCACCTCATACTGGCTCCTCACAGAAATGTTATGGTGAGACCAGTACATATAACCCTACAACATCAATATCATCCACCACTACAACATGTCTTCCAGTCTTCAACTCAATATAGACCCTTTCTTGTCACAATGTATTCAGTTCTTTTAAAAACAAAAACAAAGAAAGTTGTCCTCATGTAGGAACACGGTATGTGGCTGTTCAGAGTCTTGAACAAGCCGCAACTTGCCTGTTGTACTCAGCCTGCTAGAAATACTTACCTAAGTTTTGCCGGAATTCTGACTTCACCCCGATTTGCAACAGCTGGTTCTCAAAGAGCACCCCATTATTCTTACACACAAACCTGCAGTAGTTCATGGAGGTTTGGTTAGAGGCAGGTAGACACTACCCATTATTTGTAAACGTGCATGTCATTTCAGCTGGGGATGCCAGCCACTTTCCCCACATTTACCAATTTTGATACATAGCCATTCATCCCTTCCTCTGACTATCTAAGATATCAAACTTACTTGTGAAGCAGTTCATCAGCCTCAGCAATACGCAAAGCAGAGTCCTCAGAGACAGAAGTAGCAGCCCCTGAGCTGGTGGTGGTGAAGGGGCATAGCAAAGGGGCCAGCAGTTGACAGAGGCAAGGAAGAAAAAGAGGAGAAAAGACAAGTCACCTGGTACAGCACCATGTTAGTATCAGAAACAGAAAAGGAGGGAATCAAACCACATGCATCTATACATAGAGAGAACATGCCACAGAGCAGGTACCAAGGCAGAAGGAGCACTGTGGACCATTCCTGAAAAATACTATAAAGGAGTGGTTCCAAATCTTAGCTTTTCAGATATTGTTTGACTCCTACTTGCATCATCCCAGACCAGGTTTTCTGGAGATGTTCAAAGCTGTAATCCAACAACACCTGAACTCCTGAGCTTGGAAACCCTGTAAAGGATGAGAGCCAAACTACCTTTTATATATTATGTTTTTATATTTTCACTAACTTAAGTATACACATTCATATTCCTCACATTTAAAAGCCAATGAGAGAAAAAAAGCAGTCCAACATTCATGGGACCCAAGATCTTTTCAAGGCCAATATTCTGTAATTCTGAACTGACCTAATAAAGGTATTGCCTCAAACAGATTCTCATCTAGAAATCCTGATCATGCACACACAATCTGGATTTCCTGACTTCTTAAAATATCTAAATTTATTTTTAACCCTAAGAATTCCAAACAATTGAAAGGGGAGTCCTATATTTCAAGTCCGTACCCTGCCCTACTTCGCACTGAGGCAACCAATGGCTCTCTCATGTCCTTCAAAGAAGTATGACATTCTAGTTTCCATTTCTGGATCCTGAAGTTCTTGATCATATGAAGCACAGGAGTTTGAGACAGTTAGGGATCAGGATTAGATCAACTGGTGGCCCTAGCTTGTAAACTTTACAGGCTACAGCATCTTTCTGGTAGGTAAAGATTGTTCTTAACAGTGGGGGTGGGGGGCAGGCAAGGACTTAGTGGACGGGTAGGTGTCACATAAAATAGGCAAGCCTATGGTCTCCTTTTTGTTTTATAGTTTTGTTGGGAATTTGGGGTTGTTTCTTTGTTACTATAACTGTCAAGACTATTTTAGGACCATTATGTAAAATTATGTAAAATGTTCATTTTTCCCCACCTCAAATAAGGAGACACCTACTGATGATTTTTGGCAACTGTGGTTGACTTAGGTGTTGCATATGGCCCTGGAATCCCAGACTGTCTCCTCCTAATCTAGAAGCACACCAAGAATGCCTTTTCTAGCAAAGTCAGTTTCTCCTGAGCTACTCACCTCTTTTCTGCAGAAACCATTACTTTATAATTGTATAGTACTTTCTTATGTCCAAATGGACAGATTCCTGCTCCTGCAGACTTAATATATAAATCTTATCTTGGAAATCATAAAGAGATGAGGAAACTGCAGCAGTGGTAAACAAATGCAACATGCCAAAGTTATAAGTAGCACATGCTTACATTTAGCTATTTTCAGGTGAACATGGGGAATAGAGAGATGTCCCAAATGCTCCATAAAAATGGATTCTGATGCAGGATTTGGAAAAAAGCACGCAAGGAAGCAGCTATTCTGGGAGGCAGTTCTAAGCATATGGGTGAGTGATACTGAAGGGGGCAGAAATGGGACAAAGTTACAGATGGCACAATTACACGTAGTCCTTGACTTACGACCACAATTGAGCCTAAAATTTCTGTTGCTAAGTGAGACGTTTGTTAAGTCAGTTTTGCCCCATTTTATGACCTTTCTTGACACAGTTGTTAAGTGAATCACTGCAGTTGTTAAGTTAGTAACGCAGTTGTTAAGTGAATCTGGCTTCCCCATTGATTTTGCTTGTCAGAAGGTTGCAAAAGGGGATCACATGATCCTGGGACACTGCAACTGTCATAAATACATGCCAGTTGCCAAGCATCTGAATTTTGATCACATGACCATGGGGATGCTGCAATGGGAATAAATGTGAAAAAAGTCATGTCACTTTTTTCAGTGCCGTTGTGACTTTGAACAGTCACTAAACTGTTGTAAGTCGAAGACTACCTGTATAAGCTCTTTTATGGACTCTCTACACATTACATGTTACACTGCGTTTTTAACGTTCTTCTTTATTCTTGAGAACTCACAATGTTATCATATTAACATCTGTGATCCTCCTCTTAGCTAAATGCAATCAAATGCAAATGGTGGTTGGAAGGTTGTAATCAGCAGAGGGGGGGGGAAGAGAGAGAGGGAGAGAGAGAGAGATTCAACCCCTTACTCTGCAGACAGGCCAGCCTCCACCAATAGGGATGCAGGATTCTCAGGACTTGCCTCCAAGTCACTGTTTCATCCAAGCTAAGAGGTGTGAAAGAGAGAGAGAGAGAGAGAGAGAAAGGAAGGAAGGGAGAGAGAGACAAGAAAGAAAAAGAGATAAAGAAAGAGAAAGAAAAAGGAGAAAGAAAGGGAGAGGGAGGGAGGGAGGGAGGGAGAGAGAGAGAGAGAGGGAGGGAGAGAGAGAGAGAGAGGAAACCATTCCAAAAAAACAGCAGACAAAGAGAGAAAAGAGACTCTCATACAAGACAAAGAGAGAGCAAGGCAAGGCCATGAGGACTGGCATGTGCTACTTGCCCATTTAGAGAAAGGAACCCCAAAGCTCCCAAGCCACTTGGAAATGAAGACCTGTAGATCAATCTTGCCTATCCTATCCAAAGATGTATCTAGAACATGGCCATCTTCTCATAACAAACATACAGTAGGCAGTTATTTGTCCACCTACTTGTTCCTCTTACTCTTGAATGAAGATCTCAGGTAGCAAGAAGTCCTCCCATCACCTGCTACCCAGATTAGGTAGCAGATGATTATTTACCCTTTGAGCTGGAACTTTCTCCATGCAAGGAAGGCACTCAACCACTATGATTCATTCCTCATGAACTTCCATGCCAGGCATAGATCAGAATCTGCATTCTTGACAGAGCAATCACTCTTGTGTCCTATATGATGAGCTCACAGCAGTTGTCCAGAAAAGACTGGCACTCCCTTGACAACAGGATGTGCTTAGACTGATCCAATGCATCAATCCCTGTTCAGTTTCTTAGGAAGGCTGGGGCAGAGACAGCCTGGAACTGAGTCACCATCTCACCTTAGGAAATTCTCTTCTGCACCAGAAGCCAGGCCAGCTGCAGTAGAGGGGCTGTCAGAGAAAACATCCACCAGAAGGTTGCTGATGCTGGTAGGGACACCAGATGCAGTGACTGGTGTGGCTCGGAGGCCTAACACGTCAGCAGATGGGGACGGCGTTGACTACAAGAGAAAGAAAACAGTAAGGGACAGAGAAAATTCCTTTTTGTGATCCTAACTTAGAAACTGAACTCTGTCTCTAGTTTAGTAACAGGAATAAAGCCCAAGTCTGGCGTTCTTTACTCTTGTACGAATACATGTCAAGATAAAATATCTGCAGTTAAAATACTCCCGGAAGTTGAGCTTCATGTACATCAGTTTCATTACAGTTCTTTACTATGGGATGGGATGAGCCTGTTAAACTGTTATAGAAAGTCTGCAAAAGACTAATCGCTTAGTTGGCATGAAAGGCAAGGGGAAACACTGAAAGTGATAAAAGTGCAAACTAGATTTGAAATTAAGGAAGTCTCAGCTCACGCAGTATCTACCTGCTGTCTGTCCTCTGAGATTTGAATTTAGCTTTTGGCAAAGACCAAGACCGGGAGTAGAGAAGAATGCTGCTATTGGTGACATAGTGAATTATATATACAATCAAAGGACACCTACTAAAATTTCACGACAACAGAAATTTTGGTGTAATTGAAGGAAATAAGCAGAGCATGAGAAATCCTGCTTTATAATCCAACTCTCAGGCTGTCAGGGAAGGTCTGGCGAGAATAACGAAGTCGATCACAAGTGCGGCAATAAACTTGGACTGGGCTCGACACCAACAGGGTTAAGAGATCAGAAGTTATAATTCTTACTTCCTGTGCTTTGTATTTTTGTCTTCCACAGACTTCCCACACAGTATCCTTTTCTTTCTAGGGAGCATTTCAAGCCCCTTCCCCATTTCTAGCCTTGTCCTTCTCCCTTGCACTCACAGCAGTGCTGGCTGAGGGCTCCATGCCTCCATTGATTTCAGAGTTTGGATCCTTCTTGCCATCATCTAACTCGCTGCCAGCCCCAGGACCCTTTTTTTTCTTGAGTTTTGCCAAGATGGAAGATTCACGTTCAGGAAATGGTGGCATCTCCTCCAGTACTGTAGCCTAAGGCAGTAAGGGTGAAAATTGGAAACAACTACCAACATGTCCTGCCAGTCAACTTTGTTTTTCTGGGAAAAGACAAACTCAGAGTTCTGCAAAGTAAAAAAAATCCTAAAGACAATGTGACCACAAGTGGACTATCTGCTTTATTATACTGGCCCTGTGCAGCCATCCACTTTCTCTATGATGTTTGCTCTGCAATGGACACAGTCACCTGCCTAGAACTTCTCTAATGCAGAATAGATGACTTGAAAGCTATAGCAGGTTCCCCATATCAGTTTTAGACACCCTCCCTCCGCCCAGCAGTGTGATTTTGCACTTTTTTAAGCTTCCAAACTTTGCAAATAGGTGCATTATGTTTCTCCGGGATGATGTATATCGCTTCTAAGCAACACATTTCAATCCTAACTCTGCTCCTGGGTCATTCCATGTCAAGTGGTCTGGGGCTCCCAGCTCAACCATCATGGATTTTGATGAAATTTGGTGTGAACATGCACACACAGCCCCAATGAACATTGGTAAAGTGTTACGTTTGCCGATGCAATACTTGCGGAGATATAGTCATTTGTATGACCCCATACCGCAGCCTACGACAGTATGACTCTGAGGTTTCAGCATGTTTCACCACGTGATTTTGTTTCACCAAATCACCATGCAACGGAGTTGGCGGCACGACTAAACGTTTGGCTGCTCGAGCCAGCCTCCAGCGACCATCAACCGACCAAATACTGACGCTGACAGATCTGTTCAACTTTTGCGACAGAAACATTCACGGAATTAAATATATATACATTCCGAAGGAAGAAATTGAAGAAAGCAGGATTCTGCAAGAAGAAAGATGGAAAGTTAGCAGCACAATAGCTGGCACAAGAGGTCATCACCAGTTTGTGCCAGTTGATTCAAATTCAATTTCTGTCAGCAAAGTTTCAAATGACACGATTAACTTTGTGGCCAAACTGTCCAATACTGTCGATCCGAATTTAAAATTGGCCGACCTATTTCCCGGTTGTTATGTTGCTTGCATTTATGACAAACAATGGTGGGTAGGCAACGTCGTGGAAATTTTGATCGAACAAAATGATGTGTTGGTAACATTTATGCATCCGCAAGGCCCTGCTCCAGAGGTGGGTTTCAGCAGGTTCTGACCAGTTCTGGACAACCAGTAGCGGACATTTTGAGTAGTTCAGAGAACCGGTAAATACAACCTCTGACTGGCCTTGCCCCCATCTATCCAGCGCCTTCAGTTACATTGTCAGGTCGACAGTATCAATTCCCAGAAGCGACGCTAAAGAACATGTCGCATAAATTCAATAATAAATAAGTGATCATTGGAATTTGGCAGTACGAACAGTACGGACTTCAGCTTGGGAACCATATAAGATACCCACTTTAGGCTTGGGAACCTAGGATAAGCTGCCCAATTGTCGGCTTGGGAACCGGACAGATACCCACACATGACCATGAAGCCATGCCTGCCGAGTCACATGACCACGAAGCCATGCCTGCCGAGTCACATGACCACGAAGCCACACCCACAAAATAAGCCACGCCCACAGAACCGGTAGTAAAAAAATTAGAACCCACCCCTGCAAGAAACCCACCCGTGGCTGGTATTGCATGGCTATCAGGCATGCCCCCTATGGCGATGGGGTTGCTGGGTCAGGTGCCTGAACTGGTAGTGACAATGTCACCATGGACCAACGCAATATAATAGTAGTAATGATGTCTATATAAAACAAACAAGACGAAACAATAATAGAATGCATGTGACGCTGCCATAGCAACGTCCTCCACTTTGTCCCTATTTTTAGGGCTTTATACGTCAGCGATGAAACACCAACTCTACTTTTTTAGGGGGTTTGAAACATGCTCTTTCTAATGAGAATGATTTAACAGTGTTTCCAGAAGGTCGTTTTTTGTAAAAGCGGGCTGAAAATACCCTATTTTTGGCGTTTTTACAAAAACCATCAACTTTACACTCAATTTGTGAACGATTGGAAAGCAGTAGGAGAATGAAATTTTATATTCGAAAACCTTGTGTTGCTAAGTTATTACGCACAAAGTTTCACGTATCTCATACCTTTCCTTCCAGAGATACAAGAAGCCAAACTTTACCCTTTTTTTGCACTGCAGTCATTTTTGGCCAACTTTGCTCCAAATTATCCAGATGGAGATTGCTCATGAGAATGTTTTTATTATTTTGTTTAATAGAGCACAACAAGTTGTACAAGATGGCCAAGTTTTGTTTCTCTCAACAAAATATTGCCGGAGATATTATGTCTCAAAGTTGCTGAAACCTCAGAGTCATACTGTCGAAGGCTGCGGTATGGGGTCATACAAATGACTATTTCTCTGCAAGTATTGCATCGGCAAATGTAACACTTTACCAATGTTCATTGGGGACGTGTGTGCATGTTCACACCAAATTTCATCAAAATCCATGCTGGTCGAGCTGGGCACTTTTCTGAAATCAGACCACTTGACATGGAATGACCCTCCTTAAAGGAAACAAATGGGCTAGAACATTTAGTTTCACTTCATTTGAAGACATCACTGTAGTGCACTCCTCAAAGGCCTGTATACAATTGAAATTCTACCCTAGCCCACTCCATTTTCAGGTAAAAGGGTAAAAACTCGCTTTGGACCAAATAAAAAATGTCAAACTGATTCATTCCACCAAAAGGGAAGTTTTCTGTTTTCTATTTTCCAATGCTCCCTGAATCAACTTTTCTCAGTTCATGGCTACAACTCTTCAGAAGGAAAAGCTAAGAATCTCTTTTCCCTGAGAGATGAGGCTACCAGTGCCCCCACTCTCAGTTCCTCCCTCACCAGGACATCGCTGCTAGCAATAGAGCTGAGCTTGAGGTATTCAATGGCACGTTGCTGCAATTCCACATCAGCATTGCGGATCTGGCTGTCCGAGCACAGCACTTCCTGGATGGTGCCCTTTGTTTCAGGGAAGAGATTTATGAATTTGATGTAGGTGGAGAGAAGTAGGGCCCGAGTAGAAACACTGCAGAGGTGAAATTTGGAGTGGAGGAGGTTGAACTGAACCAGAGGGCTGGTGGAGAAAAGAGAACAGGACAATATGAGTCAGAGCCCCTGAGAACTGCAGGTGAGGAAATGTAAAGCAGGCATTCTCACAGGCTTTGCTCACAACATCAAGGAACCATGAGACAAGTCTCCCCAATGTAAGTGCCTCATAATAAGTAAAACAAGAGAATGATGTACAGTAGCTCTCCAGATATGCTGGGGCTACAACTCTTAGAATTTTCTTCTCAGGTTGGTTGGGATTTCTGGATGCTACAGTCCCAATCCCAGTGTCTATTTTTTTTTCCTCATAGGAGCTGAGCCCCCACTCCACTTTATCTCACCCCACCCCACTCCATCCCCCAGGACAATCCATTTCCTTTCATATTATCTACCTGGAACGGGGATCCCCAGCAATGAGGTTCCCAAATTCCCCAAGGACATAGCCTCCAACTTTCACCATGTTCTCATGACAAGCAGGAGCCTGGAGAGCCTGAAAAAAGAAAATCAAATACAATGCATGGTGGGCAGTTAGGTAGATGCAACTTGAGAAGTAGCTCCTATTTAGTTTAGTATAACATCACTGTTTTTAAAAGAAGGACAGGTAGGATGTTTTTTAAGCCTTTTCCAAGGCTTAAGGAGCATCAAGTCCTTTCAGACTCTTTTAGACTGACTCGGACATCCCAGAATCTGATACATTCAGCATCAAACATACTGCAGAACTATATGTGAATGGAGCACATCAATAGTCATACCCTTCAAGTTTATAATATTGCCCTCACAATCAGCCATAACCTACTCCAGAATACTTCATTTCATTCCCGTGCATCAATAAACATTTAGCATTTTGTGGACACTGAAGATGCTCAGTCCTTATTAAGCTGCAATCCATTTTAGTGCCCCCTGAAGATATTTATTTCTTATCTATGGCTGCATATGTTGGAACAATGAAATAAGAATGGACAAGCCATCTAATTTTCATAGCCAGAGTCACATACTCATAAAAGGAGGGAAAAGAAAACCTTCTCTGCAGAGCTCTACAGAGGTAAGAAAGGACAGTCAGTGTCCCACGTCAAGGCTGCCCACCTCAAAGACCGTCTTGGCTGCATAACCTTGCACATCATCCCGGTTAATGACAATCTGGATGACACGGTACCACACCTCCTCACTCACATAGTCACCAGCAATGCGGATCAGGTTGAGGATGGTATCCACATACCAACTATAGTCTACTGCGTATTTCTCAGCTAAGATGGCTACCTTCAGCACCTGAGAGAAGAAAAAGAAAATGTTACTGCCAACTCCCAACTGGTCTGCCCTCTCTAGACCAGTTTCCATGTTAAGGCAGGCATTCATTTTGTTTCTCTGCAATCTACTGAGACGACAAGACCGAAGGTCTGGTTTCCAGTTCCTCTTCCCACTGAGTTGGCAACCCCTACTCACAATCTCTTCACGGATTGAGTAATCTGCTGTTTCCAGATAGCTAAGCATTTCCGAGACTATTTGCTTGGCATTTGTACGGTCACACATGGCATAGAGGAGGTCAGCAGCTCGCTGGCGCACGCTCACATCCCGTTCCGTCTGTGAAAGGAGATGGGAGGTAAGCAGTGAGCAGACCTTTTACCTTCAGCATTAAGTCTCAATTCCAGCTCCAATTTGGCTTAAGCAGATACAAGTCACAAAACGCATCTCCTGAGACCAACAATGCAAAAGATTAGATGTACAAGGAAGAATTAAGAGGATGTGAGATTTAAAAGATGCTCCAGTCCTTTCAATGGGATTTTCTTTCTTCTTTTCTCCAAACTTTATCTCAGTTTTGTGGTCCATCACTCTCTGATCATTAAATTCATAAGAATTTCCAAAAGACATCAAAAGGAACAGAGGTTAGGGCAATGCAGCCATCATAAAATATGGTTCCTAAAATCTAGATTCTGTAAATTCTGTACATGAAACAGTAAGAAAGACTCAAGTACTAGTTGTAGGACTCAACCAGTGGCATTCACTATAGACTTAGCTTTTGTTGTTGTTTATTTTACAAATCAAAGGACTGTTTATAATCAATACAGCTCTACATGTCTTGGCAGCTAGGTACTTGCAGGACTGCTTCTCTAATGGGAATCAACACTTCTGATACATATTTTTTATACTAATGGCTCTAGAGCAATGAGACAGTCTTACTTTAGAAGTTAGAGCAGCTTGGTAATCTTGTCAAAGTTGGCTAAAACTGAGTTCTTCAACGTCATTTGGGGATTAACTAGAGCAGCAGTTCCCAAACTTTTTCACTCATGGAACCCTTAAGACTTTTTTTCCCCCACGGAACCCTAACTCTAGCCCTGATTTTTACAAAGCATTGTGAACCCACAACTTTCTTCCTTCTTTCATCTACTTCTATTGCCTGAGTGTTTTGCATAACGTGTAGGTTTGGAAATAAAGATAAAACATTTTAAATATAACCACATACATTTATTTTGGTACAAGAAAATATTGGATTTACACCGAATGTGATGAATGAAACTGTTTCATTTTTGTACTTAAAATAGTTTTGAAATTGGGCTTTATGTCTGACAGCTGAATACGTAAATCCAGGGTGGCATCCAACTTACTCCTAAATTTGTTTTTGGTATAAGCATAAGCTTAATAGCCTGATTTGCATCGATAGGTGGACACAAAAGGGAGCAGTGTTCGGATAGCCTTTTCGGCTACTGATAGCAATACCACTTAGACTTATATACTGCTTCACAGTGCTTTACAGCCCTAAGTGGTTTACAGAGTCAGCATATTGCCCCCAACAATCTGGGTCCTCATTTTACCGACCTCGGAAGGATGGAAGGCTTGAGCCGGTCAGGATTGAGGGAATCAAACTCCTGGCAATGTGAGCAGAGTTAGCCTGCAATACTGCATTCTAACCACTGCACCTCCACGGCTCTGATGGATATACATCTATCAGTCCTACCCAAAAGTTGTTCAGTGGCACAGATTCAAATTTCATTTTTAAAGCAGAAGTACATTGAATTTCAATAAGTTCTTCATACTTTGGCACGGACAACATGTGAGGTTTATTTCAGTTGACAAATTGGTTTTGCACCCACTTGATGTCCCTGTTGGTGTCTGGAAAGTACTCCAACAGGGATTTCACGAGGTTCATTAAATGCTCACAAATGTTTTTGTGCACATCAGCTTTGATTTCCAACTTTTCTCTCAGAAACTGGGCCAGGAGAGGAAAGCATTCAAAGTTTTTCTCATTTACACATTCGATCCAAGTTAAGTCTGGTTTTCAATAATGTTATTTTGTCTCTCACTGTGAATGTGGTTTTATCTTTCTGCTGCAAAGATGTAGTAACTTTATTAAGTTTCCCAAATAAGCCGGTGAGGTAATAAGCACATTGTATGAGCCACTTCTCATTGTGTAAAATTTTTGCATGTTTGCTAGGCACGGAAAGGCCCTCCCCTATGAAGAAAAACAGAAGCTCGTTATGCAGCTCAAAAAGCCTGGCCAGGACTTTGACTCTTGAAAGCTATCTAATGTCTGTGTGAGTTAGAAAGCGACTGATGTTGACTTCTCATTTCTTCACAATCCTTTGCAAAAAGTCTTGACTGGAGAGGGCGAGTCTTTACATAATTGACAATTTTTATAGCCTCATTAAGAACGTCCTTTAAGTCAGATGGAATGTTCTTCACCACAAATGCAAGATGCAATGACTACTGGTACAATTTGGCGCTACATTTTTTATTCTTGATAACATCCCTTTCAATTTTCCCATGATCACTGCAGCTCCATCTGTAGGGGATGATCAAGCTAAGCCTGAGGGCGGGGTCAAACACATCATCAGTTTAGGTCTCTTACGGTTGTGTAGCGACTCTAAGTCCAGCCCCCCCGAAGTCCATTGACTCTTATCTGGCGCCAATTTGCTTTAACCATTAGTAGATCAGATACTTGTGTATGGGTAGCATGGAATAAACACAGTGTTTTTGACCTCTATCCTGGCTTCTGATTTCCTGCGCCTGACACCATCGCTGCATACGTTTACACACTTATCCCAATCAAGATGTTTATGCATGTAACAATTGATAATTTTAAAGATTTCTTCCCCGGTTGCATTGATATTCAAAGGTATGCATAGAAAAAAATCTTCGATAGACTCTTTGAACAGATACCTCATGAAAACAAACAATATCGCAAGTCTGGCAACATCTGTACTCTCATCCAGTTGCATTGAAAACGCTTTACAATTTTTCAGTCTCTGAATTAATTCATCTACAATATAGTCTGAGATTTTATCAATACAGTCAGATACAGTGTTGTTAGAACATTGGACTGCTGAAACTTTTTCTGCTGCCTCCTCTGTAAGCACACAACCAACTATTTCTTTCACACGTGGTTTGATGAGATCCTCTGCAATTGTATGTGGTTTTCCAGCATGGGCAATCCTGTAACTTAAGAGAAACAATACTTCAGTTGTGTTTTCATTATCGGTCTCTGCATATTTCTGTAAGCAAGCCACAGTGGCATCTTGGACTTCCTTGCAGTTTTTGAAAAAACTGATGTCCTTTCCCTTTAGGTGCGGGTGGTTTGTTTCCAGGTGTCGTTTCAGCTTAATGGATGTGCCAGATCCCAAAGAGTGATCGTGCCATTCAGTTGAGAGAAGGGGGGGCCTTGGGTTTGATTTATTAGCATTGCCTGTGTCAATTGACGATTTACAATCCATACCCGGGCGCCAAACATCCTGAGATCTCTTCACTTTTGGAGAAGGTTTATGAGGGGCAATGTGGGATGTTTCACTTCAATGGATAACAGAAGATGGTCAGAGAAATGTATGTTTATCCGGTTCGCAGAGCAGTTGATAAAGAAAACATTTTCACACTGGTGTATTGGCTAGAATCTGCATGCTGGCTAATGGGGGGGGTCGC
>QLTV01001036.1:142444-152969 GCA_003457575.1 Thermophis baileyi
TTCATGAGCAGGAAGAGTCATGTGGTAACTCAGTCAGCCAATGTGAGTAAAGTGCTACTGAGTCTGTGCAAAAGGAATTAAGCAAGGAGCTGGACATGTTTTCCAGTCTCTGGTCTGTCTCTGTATCTCTCTGTGTGAAGACTTCAATATGTTACTGTAAAGAAGAATGTATGGTCTTGTAAATATTTTGATATGATTATATAGAAGTTATTTGATTCAGCAAATGCAGTCAACTGTGAGAGCTTCTGATTTATTTTTCTACAACAGAGAAACAAAATTCTCTAACAGATTCCATATTTTTCCAGTCTCAGGTCTGTCTCTGTGTCTCTCTGTGTGAAGACTTCAATATGTTACTGTAAAGAAGAATGTATGGTCTTGTAAATATTTTGATATGATTATATAGAAGTTATTTGATTCAGCAAATGCAGTCAACTGTGAGAGCTTCTGATTTATTTTTCTACAACAGAGAAACAAAATTCTCTAACAGATTCCATATCAAAGACCTCCTTCTTTTGTCTCTCCACCATCCAATGACAGGACAAAGCCATTTATCACAGCCGTGAGTAGGATGCTGTCCTCTCTGTGATCCACCCAAGTCACTCCTCAACCCTCATTGCCCTCTTTTGTGTGCATACGCTCAACGTCTGTATCCCACAATCCACTCCCAACAAATAAAATGCACAATGGGAAAAAAGTACATTCACTATATTTTCTTTGAAAAATTAAGATGCTGCAGCTTCATACACAGACTCCTTAATTAGTCACAATGGATTCCAAGACCATTATATTTTTCCAACAAACACAAACTCTACCATAAATGTAAAAAATTGTTGAAACAAAACATATGGCAGTGCAATAATACTAAGCAAAGGAATGGATTCTTGGCTCTCCTTTCCTCACTCACCCTGCTGAGCCTGGATACTGCCAGGGAGACACATGTCTTGAAGTCATCAGGATTCTTCTTGCATAGGCAAGCAATGAGGCTAACAGCAGCTGTGACCACACCCTATATTGTGAGGGGGTGTAGGGAGAAAGAGATGGAAAACTGAGACTTCTATAGGAGCTGCAACAAGCAGTCAATGGAGAAACTGGCAGTAAAATCACAGATTGTAGTCATGTGATGACTCGCTTAACGAGCACAGGTGAATTGCTTTACTGCAAAGGAAGTGATGTCATAACTCCAATGGAATGACATCATTTTCCTCTTAGTGACTGTGTTGCTTAGTGAGGGAGTTGCAAGTCCCAATTGTGACCATTATGTGAGGACTACCAGCTAGGATAGGAATGATGAGTGCTGAAGGCCAAAACATCTGAAGGGCACCATGTTGGAAGAAGGCCAATATCAATCTCTGACTACTCATAACTTGTGTTCACAACACTTAATCTTGTTATTAAATCATTTTCTGCATTCATAATGTATAGTATGTCAAACCATAAATTAGGTAACTAAACTAGATATTTGCAATACAATAAGCCACAAGATCTAGGACCAAGATTAACATTAATCAAACTTTATTAGTTGTACAAATATTTCTAACAGATTTTTAACTAACATAGTTAAATGTATGGTATAAATACACCTATATTTTGAATAGCTAGGACACTGGTTTTAAGGGAGTAAGTAATAAATATTGAGGGGTCTATATTCTATGGTAACAAGTGGGGAGGACATACCATATGCAAATTATTGTGAGGGTGACAAATGATTTCATGTCCTAACAATGGAACTCGGAAGAGGATAACATACCATGTGCTGGTCATTCAGAAGGTGCACCACATGTGATGTCCACTCTCCCATGGGCACCAAATCAGGTGAAGTCTTGTAGAGGCGCAAGAGGCAGAGGGCAGCACTCTGCTTCACACTGTCCATGGTATCACTGAGGTGTAATACAGACAAACAAATGGGTCAGATAGTTGGTATCTTAGGGGAGGAATGAGAATGTTTTGCTAATGGAAGGTTTTAGGTTTAATCTTTGACATTACCAGATAAAAGGATCAGTCAGCTGATAATGGAGAAAATACTTTGTTGCTTGAGGTATTGGAAAGCCTTTTGTAGTCTTCCCCAATTTGAAATATGAACAATTGAGACCCTTCAGATGTTGCTGAACCACAATTCCCAGAAGCTTCCATTGAGACACATTGAGTAGTATTGTCTCCAGATGTTACTGAACACTGCTAATTCCTGCCCAAACTTAAGCTTTTTAGGTATATCGAGCTATAATTATTAGAATTCTCACTGTTCCTTTTGGCGGTTCTAGCCTTAGTGAAACTGGAGGGTCTAGGGCAGGGTCAGAATGGTATAAATAATGCCATGCAGGTGAATAAAATAATCTCCTCTGTTATAAATCAGCCTCTGATGCACCTAAATACCATAATGAAAACTACCCGTCTTACCCCACAGTCCTTCCTACATTGACTCTGCCTTACCTAGCCACCAGGATTAGGGGGATCTCAGAAGCAAAGGCCTCTGCCATCTCACGGCTGCCAACATTGGCGATGCAATGCAGGGCCAGGCACATGAAGGTGGGATTGCGACTTGCCAGGTCATTCTTGATAGCATTGTTGATGAGGCGGATCAGCTCACTGTTGGAGTTCACCAGCACTGAAATGAACAGGTAGCCCTAGAAGAGTAGACACGAAAGGCACAGAGAGAACCAAGGGTAAATTAAGCACTGTAGGACAGGCAGGGACATATCTTTACTACAGGGGTAGAGAATCAATGATCCTCCAAGTCTTGTTGCACTACAGATTTCAGTAGGTCTAGCCAGTATGGCTGTGGTGAGGAATGCTGGGAGCTATAGTTAGGAACAATTGCATTTTCTCCAATTCTGCTTCAATGAGCAAAACAACATGCAAAGGATCACTTTGTCCTTCAGCAGACAATGGTTATAAGAAGGCTGGCTAGATGCCCAAAAGTGATAAGAGTGTGCTATTTAATTAATTTTCGGGAACACAACCTTGCAGAAGCCCTTCCTCTGGCACCTTCATTAGCTGCCCCACTATTTTCCGCCAAAGCACGGAAGAGTATTTTTTCCTTCTCTTCAACTTTCAACAAGCTCAGCTACTGCTTTATTAGTGAATAATACTTCTCATCTCCTTATCAGAATGGGTCCAAATTCAAAGAGAAAGAATGCATCTTGTGACAAAGATAGGAAAGAGGGGAAGAATGGAGTACAGAGACCCAGGCTGCAATCTCCACTGAGGCTTAGTTCACATAAAATAGCAATCAAAGTGGGAAGATTGATTCTGGATGGCAACAATCCATAGGATTGTGAAGAGTGAAGCTAGAAGGAGGTTGTGCACCTGAGTTCAGTAACTTGTTTTTTCAGCATCTTGCAGGAACCAAGGCAGTGTCATAGTAAGCCATCACATTAAGCCACAATATGCTTTCTTGTTTAGGCAAATGTACATGCAGGAATTGTGTAGGCATAGCATGCTGCATGAACCCAGCCATTTGACTGTACAACCCTGGAACTAGCATGGTGTATAGTTAGAATGTCAAACTAGGTTTAATAGAATCCAGATGTATCTTGTACCAATTATTCTCTCTTATTCCACCTGAAAGGTTTGTTGTGGGGATTAAACAAATATGGGCAGAACATATGTTACATTGGAGGATGAATAGGTTAATCTAAATGTAATGCATATATTCATAATCAGAAATTTACAAATTCACAAATTTCATGTCATAGATTTCAGCTGAAGAGAAAAGGCTATCAAGTACACTATTGTCATTTACTTTTCACATGGAAAATAAAAATAATGAGGGAGTAAAATCCAGGATTTTTTTTTTAAAAGATCCCACTATCCTTGGGCTTACTCACAATTTGTTTTTCTGTATATTTGTTGGAGCTGAGCAAATTGACGGCCTCCATGTGCCCAAAGTCGATGTCATGGCCCAACAGGAAGATGAAAAGCAGCTTGCAGACATATTTCTTCTTGCTATAACCATCCAAGGCTTTATCTCCTGAGAGGGGAGAGTGACAAGTGGAAAGTGGGGCAGGAAGATCACTTGACCTGCTGGAAGGACAGAGGCATCTGCAAGGCAGCTGAGAGGACAGCTACAACAGCACCCAGAAAACCATTTCGTCAGCAGAAGTCAAGGTCACAAGAAATATCTTCCTGTTTTCCTTTTTATATGACCCCTCAAATTTCCTGGTAGAGTACTCTTCTCTACTACTCTTCTGGAAGCCCAGTTTGGGGGAGGCTGCTATAAGTCACACAATATTCTGCTCTGATTCTCCACCTTTAGGATGCGGTGCTGAGACTGGGCAAGTCCTACTTCATCACATAGCCCAATGGCAGAAATGAAACTGCCAATGGGCTTGGAAATTCTGTTTACCACAGAAGTCACACTGGGGAACAGCAAAGACCTTGATTAACACTTCCCATCAATTCTCAACTACTCTGGCTAATGAAGCAAAGAAGAACAGAGAGTTCTCTTTTTCTCCATTCACTTACATTCTGATGCTTGCTTCTATCTATAGACATCAGTGAATGCATTCATATGGGTACACACCAATAATAAAAGAATACTATTTGCCAGAGTATTAGAAAACCCATTTCTGATGCAATGTACAGATCAATGTTGGACAGCAACTGAATTCTTCACAATCCCAAACCCCAACAATAATTGAAAGATTTACAGTAGAAAAAAAATGAATGTACTTTAATTTGAAATTTGCGGCAAAAAGTCACTCTTGTGTTCCATTGTGATTGTCTAATAGTACTTTTCTTTCCACCATTTTGACAGTTGTCCTGTCAAGGTAGTTTTTATAAAATGATGTACTGCTGGTACATGACTCCAGAAAAATTATCCAGAATGTATAAAGGTAATTCAAACCTGTGTTGGAAATGTGGAAGACATGAAAGGTCATTTTATCATGCCTGGTGGACTTGTAAAAAGCCAGAAAATTTTAAGTTCTAAAACATATAGTTAGAATTTTAAAGATTAATATTAATTGAAACCATAACTTTTCTTGCTGGGACTAATGGATAGGCAATTAGAAAAGAGTTATGAAATATTTTTGTATATGATAACTGTTGTGAGACTATTATATGCAGAAAAATGAAAAGACTCTGAAATACCCACAATGATGAATGGCTGAAGATGACAGAATTAGCAGAGATGGCAAAAGTGACTTGTCTGATAAGAGAAAGAACAATAACTACATTTGTTAATGACTGGAAACCCCTCATAGACTTTTTGCTGGAAAAAAAAAAGAAAAAAATGAACTTGTAATTCATGAGTTTGATTATTAGAAAGGGTAGATCATGGAAAGAAGGAGATTATGTTGCAACCTTAGAGAGAAAGAGGATAAAATATAAATGTACTTGTAACTGTGGTGGAATCTGGCACTGAGTTAAGAGAGGGACGAGTAAAGAAAACCTCAGCCTTGAATCGGTGCTATGCAGGAAGCAGCGCAGGCGGGATCCTCCCTAATTTCTTTTCAGCATTTAACAGTATGCCTTACTCCTGCAAGTTTCTGTCTATGGGTGAGCATACAATAAAGAAACTGCTTTGGGGAAGCAGGGCTCTCGTTGGGGGTGTTACCTGGAACCCTGACAGGCGCATCTCCATGGGGCTCCATGGAATCACACCGAATTCGACTTGCCAGGAGGTTCCAAGGGACCCAAATCACCTTGGAGGGGTGATGAAGATAGAGAGGACACTCCGTGGATCACAAGGAGACCGCAACCTCCTTGGTTGATCTGGAGTAAGCTCTCAATCCGGCGGGAAGAAAAAGACGGCCATTGCGTGCCTGACCGAAGCTGTGACAGCTGACCGATGAAGCAAGTGTGGAATCTGAGGAACAGTGTGATCGATCTGGGTGAGATTTTTCCAACTCCTCTTGTGGAACTTGCCCCTTTAAAATAAGCCTGGGAGAAAGTGGGACTCAAAGAAGAGGAGGTGGAATTTTTTGTTTTCCACCCCTCAAGAAAAGCGGCGAGAAAGCCAGAGAGCTATCTATAGAACTGGAAACAGAGAAAAGAGAACTTTTCAGAAGAGAGAAAGAAATTTGAAGCTAGGAAGTTGGACTGGGGATCTTAACTACAATATTGACTAAGTTGAAAACTTTTTGGATTATGGAATTCTGACCCAGAAAACCTTTTTGGAAAAAAAAAAGCTTGGACTTTGGTAGTATAAAATAAACTAGAGAGAGAGAAAAGGGAGAGAAATAGAGCAGCAGCGACATCTACTGGTGGAGAAAAACACAGAGAAGTGAAAGGGAGAAGTGAAAGTGAGAAAAAATATGACCTTGAAGGTCTGCTGAAGATAAGCTTAGCTGTTATAAACAACACCTGCACCGGCAAATTGTTTATACTGGATAGCTGAGACAGAGAGTGAAACATTGTGATTTTTTAAACAGTGGAGCTCTTTGAACTTATGTGGAAGCTAAACAGATAGCAGGGAACTTCTTTTTTGAACTCTCCTTTTGATGAGCCTTGGTGACTAAGCTTTGGGGCTTGGTGGGCCTATGTGGATTACAAATTTATCAAGAGAAGAAGAGAATATTTTTTGAAGAACTCTGGGACTAACAATTTTTTTTGGATTACAATAACAGAAAGTGTGAAATTGTTTGGAGATTGAGAACAAGAAGAGGGTAAAAATAAAAGGTTTTTTTTGTGGTATTTTGATTGTTGAAAAGACTTTTTAAAAGAGGGAAGTTGGTAGGGGATTGTGGAATTTGTGGTATAACATCTGGGTTATTATTAATTACCTCTTTTAACTTACTTAAATCCTCTAAGGCTCTCCAAAATGACAAGCACTTCAAACCTAAGTAAATTGGGGGGGGAATGCATCTGCATCAGCAGCAGCACCAGCATCAGCAGCATCTAGCCCAGTAGGTCAAAGAACATTGGACACTATGTTGCAGCAAGAAAAAATGAATACTATGCAGGCAGAAATGAAATCAATGATTCAATTACTGCATGAAGACATGAAGGAAAGAATGGAAAAGATGGATGATAAAATGGAGAATATTCAACAAATAATAACTAAAAATGAACAACGGATCCAGAAAGTAGAAGAGAAAGCAGAACAGAGAAAAAAGTGGAGGAGATGGACTATAGACTCACACAGACAGATAAAAATCAAGAGAGAACAATAATCACATTGGAGATGGATAAGGCTGAATATTTCTTGAGATTCCAGAATATTGAGGAAGAAAAAGGGGAAAACCTTGCAGAGATAATGGCAGAACTGTTGGCGGAGGCTTTAGAGGTGACTAAACAGGAGATGCTTGGTGGGATAGATGAAATATTTAGAGTACATACTAGATATGCGACAAGAAACAAACTTCCTAGAGAGGTACATGTGAGATTCACCAAGAAAGCAAGAAGGGCGGAGATATTACAAAGAGTAAGAGATGACTCACTGAAATATAAAGGGAAAGAAATAGTAGTCCTAAAACAGATCCCTAGAAGAGTAAGGGACACAAGGAAACAATACCAATTCTTGACAAGACAACTAATTAAGCATGGGGTAAACTTCAGATGGCTGATACCAGAGGGAATACTGGTGACTTGGATGAAACAAAGACATAGACTGGACTCTATAGAAAAAGCTAAACAATTCTATAATCAACATTTTGGGCCATATGAAGAAAAAAGAGCAAGAGAGGAAATAGAAGAAAGAAAACAAGAGGAAGCTACAGGAGGGGAAAACATACAACAAAAAGAAGACGAAACAGAACTAGAGGAAAGAACAAAACAAGAAGGCACAAGGATAAAAGAACAGAGAGAAACAAGAGTGACTAGAACAACGAGACCTATATACAAGTAAAACTATGGAACTATGTCAATTAACATAAATGGACTGAATTCTCCTATGAAAAGGAAAAGGACTTTCAATAAATTAGGAAAATTAAAGTTAGATTTAATTTGTCTTCAAGAGGTCCATATTAAAAAACAAAACAATAAATTACTGGAGTATCTGAAAATTGGAAATTATATTCTTCTTTAGCACAGCAAAAGAAAAGAGGAGTAGCTTTATACATAAAAGAAACAATAAACGCTAGGCAAATTTTTGCAGATGAAGATGGGAGAATTTTGATGGTGGAGGTAACAATGAACTATAAACAGATACTTTTGGTAGCAATATATGCACCAAACAACAAACAAGAAGACTTTTATGGAAAACTCCATAAGAAAATTATAGAATTGGAATATGAAAATATATGTGTGGTAGGAGATTTTAATGCAATTGTAGATGCAGAACTGGATTATAAAAATAGTAAAGTAATCAAAAAAGCTAGGAAAACACTTCCAAAGACCTTTTTCAAAATGGCAGAAGAATTAGGCATTCAAGATGTAGAGATACATCTACAAGATGGAGAGAGATATACCCTAAGAAAAACCAATATTCATTTTATTCAAATAGACATGTCTTGGTCAAGAATAGATATGATATGGATGTCACCTGAGTTAAAATCAAATGTGCAGGAAATAGAAATAGAAACAAGCGTTTGGGCAGACCATAACCCAATAAAAGTTAAATGGAAAGGACAAAAGAGAAAATTGAGATGGATGCTGAACCAATCAATATTAAAGGATAAGGAATTTATTCAAACTATGGAAAAAGAAGTAGGTTTCTTTTTTAAACAGAATAGGAAAGAAGAGACTTCACTGCAAAACGTATAGGATACTGCTAAGGTGTATATTAGAGGACTAGTCACAACCTATATGGGAAACAAAAATAAGAAGAAACAAAACCAAAAAATATTAGAAGAAGAGTATAAAAGACTAGAAATAGAATTACAAAAAGAACCACAAAAAAAGAACCTAAAAATCAAATGGAATTAACAAAACATAATCTAAACTTACTAGATAAAGAAGAACTGGCACAAAAAATTAACCAGGAAGATGGTTGGCATATAAATTGAAAAAGGAGAAAGAAAAGAAACTGATACATCGATTAGTAGATGAGAAAGGAACTCTCCATTATCAAAATGATGATAAAAAAATAATAATTCAAGATTACTATGAAAAGCTGTATGATCAGGAGAAAATTCCAAAAGACAAAATAAAACAATATTTATAAAAAGCTGAATTACCTAAAATACCTGAGACAGTGAAATCCATGTTAAATGAACAAATAACAATGAAGGAATTAACAGAAGCGATCAAGAGGCAAAAGAGTAATAAAACACCAGGACCAGATGGGCTACCGGCAGAACTTTATAAAGATCTACAAGATATTTTAGGCCTATCAATGTTGGAAGTTTATAATGAAGTACTGTTAGATGCGAAGGTACCAAATTCGTGGATGGAAGCATATATTACTATTATACCGAAAGAAGACTCAGATTTAATGCAGATAAAAAACTATAGACCTATATCCTTACTGAATGCTGATTATAAAATATATTCCTCAATAATAGCAGGTTTTTGAATGAATTTATACATTCAGATCAGAATGGATTTCTGCCTATGAGACAGATTAAAAACAATATGAGAATGATCTTAAACACACTGGAGTATTATGAAGCACACCCTGGAAAACAAATGGCGTTGATTTTCCTAGACGCGCAAAAAGCATTTGATAACGTAAACTGGCAATTTATGTTATTACAATTAAAAACTATGGATTTTGGGGATTTATCAATATGATTAAGGCAATATATCACAAGCAAACGGCAACGGTGATGGTAAATGGAGATATGACAGAGAACTTTGATATAAAAAAAGGCACAAGACAAGGATGTCCACTATCCCCTCTACTATTTATATTGACATTGGAAGTATTAAACAGAAATATTAGACAAGAAATAGAAATAAAGGGAATGGAAATAAAAAAAGAAAAATATAACCTACAGGCGTTTGCAGATGATTTGGTTTTTATTTTGGAAGATCCACAAGAAACAGGACCCAAATTAATTTAAAAAATAGAAGAATATGGTGAAGTTGCAGGACTGAAAATAAACAAAGAAAAAACTAAGATTTTGGTCAAAAACCTTACAGATACACAGAAAAAAGAGTTAATGAAAAGAATAGATATTCAGATGGTTAAGTAAGTAAAATATTTAGGAATTCAATTAACGGCAAGATGTGTAACTATTAAAGAAGATAATTACTATAAACTGATGCAACAAATTAAAATAGACTTGGAGAAGTGGATAAACCTGCAACTGTCGCTGACAGGAAGAATAGCTACTATATAGTTTAAAATGTATTCTTTGCTATGGGAATTTGGGAGGGGCAGTTGCATGAGGGATGTCTGCATGTAGCCACAACAAATTCCTTCTAGATTGTCAAGGTCATCCTTTGTCCTGCACCTGCACGGAAGAAGGTGGAGTTCCAACCAAGCTACCAGAAGATGAAGCAATGAAGATTGGTTCATGTGATGAACTTGGGGGTGTGGGGACAAAGGCTTGAACTTTCAACTGGGTGGAGAAACCCCGAAGGCTTCAGATTTGGGATTTCTCTCAGCCGTGCTGACATGGCTCTGTTAATAAATTTGAACTTTGAGGAATGCTTTGCTTCGTACTCTGATTTAATTCAAGATGCTATTCGGAACACTGAC
>QLTV01001036.1:255128-268710 GCA_003457575.1 Thermophis baileyi
GACTTAATGAACTGTTTGTGATATTTTTGTATTTGAAATCCCGGCCAAAGTGTTCTGTGGTTTGCAACAAGCACTTTGGGAGAAACCCTGAAATTAACTTATTACTAAGCACTTATTAGTGATAAAGCCTTCTTTATTTTGGACAACAGTGTGTGTGTGTGTCATTTCCTGGGGGCTTGCCGCGCTGGGTCACAACAACCAGAGACCCTGGAGGACCAACCAAAACCCCGGTGGTCCATAGGGATCAGAAAGATGGAAGAGTCGGAAGAGAAACCCTCTGGGGTAACCTTCACCCAGTGAAGTCATGAGAGTCGCCGCAAAGTGCTGCCCACCAAGGAAGAATCCAGAGCAGCGGCAGGCAAGCCAGTCCCCCATGAAGTCATATACGAGCAGGCGATTGACTTCCTGAGGGACACCTTTGACAAACTCAAGGCTTGAGACACCCAAGAGTGGCCAACACCGCCACCAGCCCAACTGACTGATGCAGTGGTGGCACAAGCCCTCACTGTGCCAGCCCCGGCACAGCAGCCCTGCCAGTCCAATTGCCACCTCCTGCCTGGGCTGCCCCTCCACGAAGGAGAAACCACCAGGCCACCAGTGCTAGGGGTGAAATTCAATGGTGACCCAAAACAACTGGCCTTCTTCCTCGCCTATGTGTGGAATTACATGCAGGAGGATAGAGCCAACCTACAGAACGACCCAGCCAGGGTACAGTGTGTTACCATAGCCCCAGAGGGAGAAGCCACCAAGTGGGTGGTGGCCCTCCATAATGACGACACAGTGGAGCTACACAACTTCAACAGGTTCATGGCCACCCTGAGGAAGTGGTTCGAGGACCCCCTTGCCGATCGGAAGGCCAGAACAAAAATCGAAACTATCGAACGGGAGGCAATCCGTTGCTGCCTGTATCCAAGAGTTCCGGAGCCTGGCCTGTAGGCTAACAGACTGGCTCCAGGACATGCTGATTGAGTGCTTTCAAAATGGCCTGAACAGCGAAGTCTTCTACACCTGCCTATCCAGAGACATATCACACACCCTCCCAGGGTGGTACGTCCTGGCTGACAAAGTTAGAAATTGACCTGGCCAAATACCATGGGCACACCAGCCGAGAGCAGTGATGATCCTTCACTGTGGAAAAGAAGTCCCGAAGCCAGGAAAGCAAGACCATAGCCCATGCCACCGACCCACCAACTGCTTCCACTGTGGCAAGGAAGGCCACTGAGCCGCAGATTGCCGAGCACACCAGCCAGCCCCCAAACCCACACAATGGGGGTGGGGGGAAAGGGCCCTGCCAGGCCTCAAGAGACCGCGCTAAAAGGTCGTTGAGTTCATCCCACCACCAGGCGATGCGGTGAACTCCGACTAAAACCCCCAGCCCCTGGATGGAGTGTGACAGTGGAACGGACGACGAGTCACCTTGTGATACCGGTGACAATACCAGTAGAACTAGAGATGCCTTCATCGGGGCGCAAGGAGAGCCTAATTGTTTTGCTGGATCCTGGCTGCACCAGGTGCCTGGTCAGCCCTAGTGTAGTGGAAAAACTGGGGATGCATCTCAGGGAACTGAAGGTCCCTGTACCATTCTGCCAACTGGACAGCTCAGTGGCTGGAGGGGTCCCCGCAACCTTTGTCACCGAACATGAAGAAACCCTCAGTTTCATAGTCGCACCAGGCACGAACAGACCCACAGTACTATGATTAGCATGGCAACTAAAATGGAATCCCTCTGGAAGAAGGCAGCTGACCTCGCGGCAAAGCAGTGTGGACGAGTGGCAGCTCCGCGAAGTCCTGCCGATTTCTTCAAGTCCGGAGGCTCTACGGGGCCGAAAGTCACCCTGTAGGGGTGATGAAGGTAGAGGGGATGCTTTGGTGGTCACGAGGGGAGCGCAGTGTCCTCGACTGACCCGAAGAAAACCCCTTGAACCGGCAGAAGAGAAGATGGCCATTATGGCTGAACCGAAGCCGTGAAGACAGCTGAAATGGAAGTGAAGAAAGGAAAGATCTTGTAACAGTGTGCTCGGTCTGGGTAAGAATTCTTCTAACTTTTGTCGTGGAATTTTCCCTAAAGCACCCCCTTTGGAAAGTGGGACTCAACGGAGGTAAATAGCGGTGACTAAAGACCTGGAGCTACTGTCAGATTTGGTAAAGAAAGAAAAGAAATTGTAGTCAGGAGTAATATTAAAAATAAGAGACAGACCGGATTGGTTAGCCCTTTAAAAATTAAATTGTTTCAAAATTCTGGATTATACTCTTACTACCATCTCAACTTGAAGAACTTTGGGAAACTACTGGAAAATATTTTTATTCGGAGACATTTTATTTGCAGCAAAAGTGGAGGAAAAAAAAGTAACAGTGACACCTGTTGGCCGAGGAAGGCAATATAGAGCTGGAGAAAGTGGATGAAGTGAAAGTTGTTATGACCAGGGTAGATTGGCTGGAATACACTAAACACGTGCAACTAATTATACTTGGTGCTTGGAGACAGACTGTGAAGACATTCGTTTGAACCTTGAGGATTATAAATATGTTGGACAGTGTGTGAGTGTGAAACAGCTTGGAGTTCTGAAACAAAGTGGAGACTGTTAAGGGACTAATTAATGGAGTGATTGTACTGCTCTAATATTGGCTATCTTGGTGCGACATAACTGGGACATTGGGATTCTGATAGATTACTGAGTAAAATTTTAAATTTATTAAAATAAGGTAAAATGGGACTGCAAGGGGAAATAAATGTCTTACTAAAAGAAATATTATTGACCCTCCAAGGTACGCAGAAAATGATGACAAGGAACCATAGTGAGATAAAAGAATTGATACATGAGGTAGTTATGAGACCAGAAAATTATGACCAAAAGACATTAAACAACAAACAGGAAACTCAGGAAACAGAAAATAAAATAGAAAGAACAGAGGAAAGGATAGAGGAGGGAAAACGACAAATGATACAAAAAGAAAACAAAGAAGAGACGGTCAAAGTTGAAACAGAAATGGTGAATTACACTTTAAGAGATCAAAAGTTAGAAGGGGAGACACAGAAAGACACCCCTGAAGGGAGAAAAAGATCATTGAAAGATGTATTGAAGGTTCAAAAGAGTGAAGGAAGCGATAGAGAGAAGAAATACTTAGATTAAACACGAACGAGATAAGAAGATACAAGATCCCATGGGAGGAGTATGGGAGACAAGAGTTGAGATACGAAAACGGACAAGAGACGAGGGATAAATGCAGAATACTGTTTACCATTAAGAATTAGTATAAAGATAGAAATTAGAAATGGGGAGATTATCACTTTTTTGATTTGGGAACTAGTCTATTAATGGATAGAAAGTAGCAGCAGAAGTTAGAAATCTGGATATGTAAACAAAGATGTGTAATAAAATAATGAACGTTGAATAATTAAGATAAGTAAACCTTAGGATTATTTGGAGGTTAATTGGCTATAAATGTGATGTCTACTGGATGTTTATAGATGTTTGATATTATTAATGGATTATAGATAAAATTGAACAGAGGGCCTAATCAAACAATGTAAAATTCTTAATAAGGATAAGTGAAGATGAAGATGAATAGGTATTGAGAATAATAGTTACAACTACTGTGTGTATAAGATTTACTATCTGTATTCAACAGAGATTGTAGCGATTGTACCCAGACGGTATACTGTTATTGTGAATATAGAAATTCCATACATAACCAAGAAAATTGTACAATAAAAAATATTTTAAAAAATAAAATAAAATGGAATCCCTCTGTAAATTGGAGGAAGCAGATATTGAAGATCCAGCAAAAGAGGGTTGAGGGAGGGCTAACAGAGAAACCAGCTTCAAACTGCCATACATCGCCCATTAAGAAAGTGAAAGGAGAAAATGCCACAGCAGTGCGCAAACGAGAAGGCGGCCTCTCTGATCCCTATAGAGTACTGGGATTTGTAGGGAGTTTTTAGTGAGCGGGATTCAGATATACTGCCCCCCCCCATCGCTCCAGGGACTGTTCCATAGAAATAATGCTGGGAGCAAAACTACCCAAGCCGAAGTTATAGTCTATGACCCCAAAGGAACTAGATGAACTCCAGTCCTTCATAGACCAAAATCTAGTGTGGGGCTTCATGTATGGCAGCACCTGTACTGTTTCGAGAAAGAAAAGATGGGTCCTTTTATCTGTGCATAGATTACCGCGGGCTAAATGAAATTTGTGTTGAGAACATCTACCCCTTACCACTGATGAAAGACATGCTGGCCCACCTGGCCAAAAGGAAGATTTTCACCAAACTAGACCTGAGGGAAGCATATTACCGAGTGCACATTAAAGAGGGAGATGAGTGGAAAATAGCCTTCAATTGTCCCTTAGGATGTTTTCAGTTCCAAGCAGTGGTGGGATTGAACGGGTTTGCACCGGTTCACAAGAACCGGTAGCCAACTTTCTGAGCAGAAATCTCCCTCCAACAGCCTTTTGTTTTTCCCACCTTACGGGGTTAATCCTGTCAGGAAGGCAGGAAGGAGGCGTTCTGGTGTGCCTCTGTGTGTTGTTTCTAGCCTAATCCTGCTTATCTTTATTGCCCTGCTTAAGTGTTTTCCGAAACTGCCTCTGTAACAGCCGTTAATGGTTCTTGGCAGTACGCCCAGACTTTCTATAGCCTGAGCGCCTTCTCTGGAGTTTTTTTCTTTTGCTGGTACTTTTATTGACATTCTTAAAGGGGAAGGGTTTTTTTAAGCTTTTTACACTGCTTTAGTGGCTCCTGGCACTGTCCTTTTGGGGTGTACTTCCAACACTGCTGAATCCCCTCCCAGCCACTTCTTGCCTCCTCTGTCCCCAATTAAGGGTGGGAGGGGGCGATCGCGAGCCTCTTTCTTCCCTGGATCCGTAATCTTCCCTAAATGGAGGGATCTGGCTAGTTTTTGCCTTCTTTGTTTGTTACAAACAAAGGGGGGCTTCCAGAGGTCTCCCCCCCCCCGATGGGAAAGTGATGAGGTAATCTTTTTGGACCACCGCTGCCTGCCTGATCGAGTTAAGCAATGGCTAAGAGGCAGGATGCAAGCTTGGCACTCTGTCTGATTTTTTTACTGCCTTTCTGGGGGCATGTGATCTTTCCTTAAATCTGGATGATTTCCTTAGGATATCTTGTGAGGTGAGTGAGACCAGCCGGTATCTTTAAGTGGTGCAAATGATCTAAGGATTGCTTCTGGGTGGGAAAGGGTGCTTTGTCAGTTCACTGAGCACAGGAGTCTCTTGTCTATGGGGATTCTCTAGTCATCCAGGTCATGGTTGTCCCAAAGGTGCTTTTTTCAAGAGGCAACTGGACTTTCTTGGTTTCCAGAAAGTCCAGTTGCCTCTTGAAAAAGCCCTTTTGGGACAGGAGTCTCTTGCATTGCTTTGGAGTGGCCAAGGCACATGATTGCTCACTGATAATAAGTGGATCCCCCCTCCAATTCGTTTTAGTTTTCTCTCATGATAATAAGGTTTAGTAACATGGCACCAGGCTTGAAGTTTATTTAGATACCTGTAGCATGTACTAATTTTATTGTGATCCTGACAAGCTTGGGAGGGCAAAGACTTGAACCTGGGTCCCCTATATACTTTGTTAATTTGTCTCTTTAGCTCTGCATTTTGTAGCCCAAGTGTGCCCACTCACTTTCTGGAGAGCTTAAATGACCTCTCTGCTAAAGGGTTTCACTTTATGAGCAAGAGTTGGCTGCTGATAGTTATCATTGCATTTTAACTATTTTAATTCCTCAAGGTGCTCTGGTACCCTGCCTGATTTGTAACTCCGGGTTGCAGGTATTGCTGATGAAAAGGAAGGTATTCGGACAGAATGGTTTAGGTTTCCATGATGGCTGTGACTGTCATTGATCTTCAGTGTGTATTCCCCCATTTCTAATCTAATGATTGGTATTTAGGGCAGTTTTTTGCAAGCAAAGAAGCTTTTTGTATTTTTCTACAGGTAATCCTTGACTTACAACAGTTCATTTAGTGACCATTCGAAGTTACAATGGCACTGAAAAAACATTCTGATTTGCACTGAAATGATGGAGGAACATGTGAAACTAGTCAGGGCGATGGCAAACAAACTCTGCACCGCCCAACTATATATAAAACTTTCCAAGTGTGAATTCCATAAAGACAAAATTGACTATAATATATTATCTATAGCAGAAATGAAAGATTCATAAATACAGATGTGTTAATACAGTCATGTAAAAAAGAAAGTACACCCTCTGAGTTCTATGGTTTTATGTATCAGGACCTACTAAAAATCATCTGGTCCTTAGCAGTTCTTAAAATAGGTAAATAAATTATGTAAAATAAATGATGACATGGTGTAATATGTCATGTGTTGTTGTTCATCTGAGGTTGTATTTACCTTTAAGAACTGCTAAGGACCAGATGATTTTTACTAGGTCCTGATACCATAGAACTCAAAGAGGGTGTACTTTCTTTTTCATATGACTATATATCTTCAAGTATATTACCCTGTCCTAAATATAATTTCATGTGCAGTAATTATTACAGTTTTATTCTGTTAGCAGCTTACACAGGGCTTTGTTAGTATTCTATTCTGATTTGTTTAGTTTTAACAGTATTTTTTTCTTCCAAGAGTTTTCCTGAAAGTGCAGGGTCCACTTTTTTCAGATCAACAGTGTTGATCCATTGGTTGCAACAGGAATTGACTGACTGGCTTATCGCCTGAGCCTGATGCCATGGGCTGAGAGAGAGTGATTGGCTCAAAGTCACCCAGCCGGCTTGCATGCATAAGGCAGGACTAGAACTCACAGTCCCCTGGTTTCTAGCCTGGTGTCTTAACCACTAGACCAAACTGGCTGTCTTAACAGAGTAATGCAAGTGTGTACAACTTTTTTTTGGCTAGGAGCACATTTGGACTTCTGAGAATATATGTAGGGTGCACTCACAAAACGGCTGCTATAGGACACTTCTATTCACCAATACTTGCTATTTTGGCATGGCCAGACAAAAAACACCATTTAATAGAAGGTGAACTTGTTCCTTAGATGCTCTCTACCACCCCAGTGGGACATAAAAGAAATCAAGAAATGATAAATCAAAGCAGAATGTTGAATATTAAAATAAACATTAAATTGGCTTTTTTCTGCTATTCAACAGTAAAATTGTGGATGTATGGCTCCATGTGGGCCAGGAGTGATTGTAACATTCCTAACTTGGGAAATCTGAGGGAAATTGGAAGGGGCTTGGCTGAGGCCTTCAGTTAGAGGCATGCAAAGGTTTCACGTGTGAAACATTTCTTTATCAAGTTGAACCATTTTGATTGGTTTCATAATCAAAAGGGTCCACTTCACAGTCAGAACAAGTCAAAACAGACCCTTTTAGTTGGAACATCTCAGCCTCAAAATGCTTTGTCATCTCTGCTGAATGTGTGCGTTTACTGAGGGGTCCCGGACCAGATCCACAAGTGGTATCGGATGGTGGTGGCGATGGACCTCGAGCTCAAGCGATGCAAGAGAGATGGAGTCATGGAGAAAAAGCCAAAGGCCCAACCGGAGAAACGACAGCTGGGGAGACAATCAACCCCAGGTCAAGCTGCAGACCCCTCCAGTGGAGTTTTGGGACCGCCCATCAAATGCTTTCGCTGTAGCCAACAAGGCCACCGGGCTGCCGAGTGCTTCGCCCCCGCTCCCCAACAAAGGGGGAAGCCACCGGAGCCCGCCAAGGTGAAAAAGCCCCAATGAAAGCCAAGAGAGAGAGGGAAGTTTGCCTGCCAAGCCGTCAAGGTGTCTCCTCCCATAAGCGATGAGGAAAGAACTCTGGCTAGGGACATTCAGCAGCCAGTGCCCTGCAACGACGAGGGCAAGGACAACCCGATGGTAAGTGAAGCCATTCGCCCCTTCGCCATCCCCGCGAAAATCGTGGCACCGAAATCCGGGGCCCAGGGGAACGTAGAGGCCATAATAGACTCGGGGTGCACCCACTGCTTAATCAGCTTGTAAACCGTCCTGAAGCTGGGAATCAGGGTGAAATAGCAATAGCAATAGCACTTAGACTTATATACCGCTTCATAGTGCTTTACAGCCCTCTCTCAGCGGTTTACAGAGTTAGCATATTGCCCCCAACAATCTGGGTCCTCATTTTACCCACCTCAGAAGGATGGAAGGCTGAGTCAACCTTGAGCCGGTAAGATTTGAACCGCCGAACTGCAGCTAGCAGTCAGCTGAAGTAGCCTGCAGTGCTGCACTCTAACCACTGCGCCACCTCGGCTCTGAAAACCCTGACTCGACCCATAAGGTTTGAACAAGTCGGCGGATTGTTGATAGGGGGAGCCCCTGCTACGCTCCTCACCAAACCAGTAAGGCTGGAGATGGGCAGGCACTGGGAAAACATCCGCTTCGTGGTGGTGCCAAAAATGACTGAAGTGGTGATCCTGGGACTGTCCTGGCTAGACAAGTGGGCCCCCACCATCTGGTGGGAAGGGGGGGGAAAGAAAGTTAAGGCTAGGGATAGGCCCTCTCCCCCCTGCCAGAAGTCCGGAGAGGGGAGCTGTCCAGTGGCTGAAGGACAGTAAGTGAAGTTATAAAGCGAAAGCTACGTCTGAACAGCCCCCAGGAAACACCCCCCCCGAGAATACCGAGACCTCACAGAAGTTTTTAGCGAGGCAGAGTGCAACGCGCTGCCCACTCACTGGCCCACTGACTGCACAATAGAGATTGTGCCAGGGGCGAAGCTACCCAAACCGAAGCTGTAATCCATGACTCCAAGGGAAATAAAAGAGTTAAGGGAGTACATCGATAAAAACCTGGCCAGAGGGTTCATACAGCCAGCAAAGTCTAGGGTGGCCGCACCGGTGCTGTTCAAAGAGAAAAAAGACTGGTCGATGAGGCTGTGCGTTGACTTTAGAGGAATTAATGGGGTCTGTGTGGAGAATATGTACCCACTCCCCCAATGAAAGACATGCTAGCCCATCTAGCAAACGGGAAAATCTTCACCAAACTAGACCTGCGAGAAGCATACTACCGAGTGAGGATTAAGGAAGGGGACAAGTGGAAAACTGTGTTCAATTGCCCCCTCGAGAGTTTCCAATTTAAAGTCATGCCCTTCGGTCTGCAGGTGGTCCCTGCAGTATTTATGCAACTAATTAATGAGGTGCTGCATGAACACCTATACAAAGGGGCCCTCGTATACTTAGATGACATTCTCATCTTCAATGAAACACTGGAAGAGTACATCAAACTGGTACACCAGGTGCTCAAGAAACTCCTAGCAGCAAATCTGTATGCCAAATTATCCAAATGTGAATTCCACAAATCTAGCCTAGACTACTTAGGATATTGTGTGTCCAGTGAGGGGGTAGAGATGGACCCAGGGAAAGTCAAAGCCGTCCTGGACCGGTGCTGAAGCATCCTGACCCCGAACAACCCTTTGTCATCCAAGCAGAGGCCAGTGACGTGGCAGTGGGAGCAGTGCTACTCCAAAGAAATAGCCAAGCAAACCTACAGCCCTGCGCCTACACCTCCCGCAAGCTCACGGACACAGAGAGGCGATGGGCCACATGGGAAAAAGAGGCTTTTGCGGTGAGATGGGCACTGCTAACCTGGCGCCACCTGCTGGAAGGAGGGCAGAGACCGTTTGAAAACTATCGCCTAAACAAGTCCGCTGGGCTCAGAACTTCAACTGGTTCGACTTCGAACTAAAGCACATCTCGGGGGGGGGGAACTTTCTAGCTGACGCCCTCTCCCACATGCCCCAGTACAAATGCGAATGAGAGGAGGTAGTAGACGCCATCGCTCCCCCTACCCAAACAGCCGCCCAAGTGACCACCAGACGACAACACCGCGACCAGCAAGACCAACCCGCAAGTGATCTATAGCAATAGCAATAGCACTTAGACTTATATACCGCTTTACAGTGCTTTACAGCCCTCTCTAAGTGGTTCACAGAGTCAGCATATTGCCCCCAACAATCTGGGTCCTCATTTTACCCACCTCGGAAGGATGGAAGGCTGAGTCAACCTTGAGCCGGTGAGATTTGAACCGCCGAACTGCAGCTAGCAGTCAGCTGAAGTAACCTGCAGTACTGCACTCTAACCACTGCGCCACCTCGGCTCTAACCACGAAACTCAAAACCGAACTGCTAGCAGACCCCTGGTTCCGAGACAACCAACACATCTTGAAAAAAAGAGATGACCTAGTGTGGAAGGGGACGAAACTCTACGTCCCAGAATCCTTACGCACCCTAATCCGCCAGAGGAGCCACGACGTCAAACCGGCAGGCCACTTCGGGTTTCTAAAGACTTTACACTTAGCACGGAGGCAATTCTGCTGGCCCGGCATAAAGAAAGATGTGGACAGTTATGTGAAAAGTTGCACCATCTGCGCCACAATGAAGAAACGACCAGGAAATCTCCTCCGGACTGCTGCAACCGGTAGCAGAACCAACGAGGCCATGGGAGGAAATCACAATGGACTTTATAGTGGAGTTGCCAAAAAGTGGGGGGAACACGGTGATCTGGACTGTAATAGACTTATTCTCCAAGCAGGCACACTTCATACCCTGCAGCGGACTACCCTCGGCCCAGCAGCTGGCCAAACTGTTCCTGAAGCACATCTACCGCCTGCATGGAGTGCCACGGAGAATTATCTCAGACAGAGGGGTCCAGTTCACGGCTAAGTTCTGGAGGGAGTTCCTGCGGTCCATTGGGTCATTCCAAGGCCTTAGCTCGGTCTTTCATCCGAGCACCAATGGGGGGGGCAGAGAGACTGAACGCCATGATAGAGCAGTACCTGAGGTGCTACGTGAACTATCAGCAGTCCAATTGGGCAGACCTCCTGCATTTTGCTGAGGTCACGTACAATAATGCTGTTCACAGTAGCACGGGACTAACTCCGTTCAAAGTAGTGAGTGGCATGGACTTCGTCCCAATGCCAGAATACCCAAGGGATCCCCCCTCCTCAATCAGCTTGACAACCTGGGAGAATGTCAAGAAAGCGCTAGCTAAAGCGGTGCAAACCTATAAGAAACAGGCAGACAAACACCGAGCCCCGCAACGGCCATTCCAGTTGAGGAGAAGGTCTACTTCTCACAAAATACTTGAGGTTAAAACTCCCCAGCAAGAAACTGGGGCCAAAGTTTATGGGACCATTCCCCAGTCACGGTGCAATTAAAATTGCCCCCACTGCTAGGGAAGATACACCCGTTATTCCATAGTAGCCTCTTAAAACCCGTGGTCGGATTGACCCTGAGACCACTACCCCATGAGTCCCCAGACCCCGTGGTCATAGGGGGTCAAACCCATTACAAGGTGCAGCGAATCCTCGACTCGACATGGCACAGGAGACAACTCCAATACTTAATCAAGTGGAAGGGCTACCCCTTATCAGAGGCATCCTGGGTAAAGAGTAGGAACATCCAGGCTGACCGCCTCATAGCAAAATTCCACGCAGACAACCCAAACAAGCCTGTGGGGGGGGGTCGCAACCCTAAAATCTATACCTGTACTCAAATTGTTTTTGCTTTGCACAGGTTGCCTTCAGGAAATGAGGGGAGCCGAATGTCAACTCGCAAAGCATCCCTGGCCTGCTCTCGAGTTGCCATAGGCCAGGGGGGATGGGAAACCGGTGAAACGGCACGGCAGCCAAAGACAGAGGCACATTCTACGCTTATCTCTCTCAAGGCTGTATCTAAGGGTTACCCACAGCAGCCAGAGGGGAGTGACCTCAACAACCCGCAAAGTTGCTCCATTGGCGAATGTGATTGATGACACACCCTGGGGGGAGGTGGGAAACAGGGTCATAATTGGGGCATAAATTACGTAGGGTCAGAGCTGGCTTCACTTGGGAATGTGCCGACATGAAGCTGCTAATAAATAACTGGATTTCTTTTGAAGCTTGGCTCGAGGCTCATGATTTAATTAGGGCATCCATTGGAACCCTGACAAGTGCTCATGCAGCACTTCATTGATTAGTTGCATTAACACGGCAGGGGCTCCTTGGAGACCAAATGGCATTACTTTAAATTGGAAGCTCCCTAGGGGACAATTAAACACCGTTTTCCATTCGTCGCCTTTGATTCGTACCCAGCAGTATGCCTCTCGCAGGTCTAATTTGATGAATACTTTCCCTTTCGCCAGGTGGGCTAGCAGGTCTTTCATGAGGGGGAGTGGGTACATATTTTCCACACAAACAGCATTTATTCCTCTAAAATCCACGCATAGCCTTATTGACCCGTCTTTTTTTTTTCTTGAAGAGGACAGGGGCGACCACCCTCGATTTTGCTGGCTGTATGAACCCCATAGCTAGGTTCGTGTCAATGTACTCCCTTAGTTCCTTCATTTCTTTAGGGGTCATGGAGTACATTCTCGGCTTGGGTAGTTTCGCCCTGGGCACAAATTCTATAGCGCAGTCGTTGTTGGGGGGGGGGGAGTGTTGCATTCCTCTTCACTGAACACGCCTGCTAGGTCCTGGTATTCTCTAGGGATTTTGGACATCCCTGGGAGCTGCTCGGAGGTGGCTTTGGCTCTCTCGTCTCGCTTAGTGTCGTTCGGCCATTGGACAGCTCCCCCTGCAGCAGCTTCCGGGCAAGGAAGGCCTATCCCCAGTCTTAGCTTTCGGTCACCCCCTTCCCACCAGATAGCAATAGCAATAGCAATAGCACTTAGACTTATATACCGCTTTACAGTGCTTTACAGCACTCTCTAAGCGGTTCACAGAGTCAGCATATTGCCCCCAACAATCTGGGTCCTCATTTTACCCACCACAGAAGGATGGAGAGCTGAGGCAACCTTGAGCCGGGGAGATTTGAACCGCCGAAATGCAGCTAGCAGTCAGCTGAAGTAGCCTGCAGTACTGCACTCTAACCACTGCGCCACCTCGGCTCTATCTAGAAGAAAGATAAGAGGTGTAAAGTGTTGTTTGATGCAGAATGTTTCTAAAATTGACATTGAGAAACCATTAACAAGCCTAAATAAATAGCCTGATCTGCAGTATAAGATTGCAACACGGAAGCATTTTCATATGAAGAGCAGCTGCTAATGACAGTATATCAAGCTGTCACTCAAGGCCCAAGTGCATAAATTGATTTTTAACAATTTGCAATCTGAGATGGCTTTTGTCCTTTTCCTGAGTAAACATTATTGTACTTAACAAGTCCCATTTTATAATATACTGGTAGCTGAATACCCGTGCTTTGCTACGCNATGTTGGAACCAACTTCCCCCCGAGATCCGTACTACCCCCACCTTACTGGCTTTCCGTAAAGCCGTTAAGACCTGGCTTTTCCAGCAGGCCTGGGGCCAATAATGGACTGATTGGCCCATGTATGTTTGTGTGAATGTTTTATTTTAATATTGATGTATTTTTAAATTGTTTCTATTGCTGTCTTTTTTTATTTACTGTGAGCCGCCCAGAGTCCTTTGGGAGTTGGGCGGCATACAAATTTTGCTAAAATAAATAAATAAATAAATGAGCTCCCAGTGCCATCCCATCTCTAGCCTTATTGGTTCGATGAGGAGTCTGGCAGGGGCTACCCCTATCAACGATCCATCAACCTGCTCGAATTGTATGGGCTGGGTCACTGTTTTTGTTCTGATCCCCAATTTCAGGACCGTGGGCAGGCTGATCAG
>QLTV01001038.1:0-14601 GCA_003457575.1 Thermophis baileyi
GACAACAATTACGAGGACTACTAAGAAAACAACACCACAGCTTACGTCAACAACATCATCCCCAAATCTCCAACATTCAATAGAGAGTATGCTGGGATCTGAAAAATCAAGCTCAACCCAGAGTATGCAGAATTTACAGGCTATGCTCCAAGCGATTCAAGAATTGATGGACAAAACCCAGGAAACAATTGCAAAAAACCACGAAGAAACAAGGAAAAACCATGAAGAGATGAGACAAGACGTGGGAGAGATGAAAGGCGGCATAAAAAAATGGATGACAAAATAGGTAGTATTCAACAATCAATTACTCAAAACGAACAAAAAATAAAGATAGTCGAGACAAAAATACAACATCTGGACAAAAAGGTAGAAACAATAGAACAGAAAACTGGTTTATCAACCAGACAATTGGAGGATTCGATTACCTTTTTGGAGATGGAGAAAGCCTCGTTTTATCTCAGGTTTCAAAATATAACAGAAGACAAAGACGAAGACCTTGGGGAGAAATTGGCGGAAATTCTAGCAGAAGTTATGCAAACAGGATATACTGAGGGACATAGACGAAGTTTATAGGGTCCACACCAACTATGCTCGACGACACCGATTACCAAAAGAAGTTCATGTTCAATTCACAAGGAAGGTAATAAGAGACGAAATTTACAAGAAGATGCAAGAAGAATCAATAACGTATAATGGAAAGGAGATACAGACCCTAAAACAGATACCTCAGAGAGTAGGAAACCAAAGAAGAAATTATCAGTTCCTAACAACTCAACTAACAAGAGAGAATGTGATGTTCAGATGGTTAATACCAGAAGGGGTATTAATATCATGGCAAGAAAAAAAATTCAAAATAGACTCACTGGAGGAGGCACAAGAATTTTTCGACCATCATATCTCAACCGAAGGAGAACAGGAGAGCAGAGAAGAAGTGGAGAGTAGAAGTCAAGAGGAGGACCAGATAGAGGGGAACCAGGAGGAGCAGGACGAAAGAAGGAGACAAGAAAAAGAGCGAAAAGAGAGAGAAGGTGCAAGAGGGAAAATACAGAGAGAGATAGCAATAGCACTTAGACTTACTGTATATACCGCTTCATAGTGCTTTACAGCCTTCTCTAAGCGGTTTACAGAGTTAGCATATTGCCCCCAACAATCTGGGTCCTCATTTTACCCACCTCAGAAGGATGGAAGGCTGAGTCAACCTTGAGCCGGTGAGATTTGAACCGCCGAACTGCAGCTAGCAGTCAGATGAAGTAGCCTGCAGTGCTGCACTCTAACCACTGCACCACCTCGGCTCTAGATGAGGAACACAAGGAAGCAAGGTCCGAACTATAAATAAAAAGGAAAATGGAAGAGGAAATTAAGCTGATCTCTTTAAATATAAATGGACTTAATTCACAAACTAAACATAAGCAGGTCTTTACAAGACTCCAAAAATTAAAAATGGATATAGTATGCATACAGGAAGTACACATTACACAACAACAAAACAATCTACTAGTAAACCCAAAACTTGATAAACTTTTTACATCATTATCTCAACAAAAGAAAAGAGGAGTAGTAAACTGGAACTGAGACAGATATACAAAGATATTGGGAGAATTTTGATGATAGAGATAGAAGCACAACAGAAAAAAATACTACTTGCCACAATATATGCCCCAAATAATCAAAATGAATTTTACAGAAAATTACATTAAAAACTAATAGAATTAGAGTACGAAAATATTTGTTTAATTGGAGACCTCAATGCAATTACAGACAGTAAAAAAGATTATACGAGCAATAAAAAGAATAAAATTAAGAAAAGAACGTTGCCTGATTCATTTACAGAAATGGTTCAAGAATTAGTGATGGAAGATGCCTGGAGAGAAATAAATAAAGGGAAAAGTCAATACACATACTACTCCAATTCACACATCATGGTCAAGGATTGATATGGCCTGGATGACATCTGATTTGAGGAAAGACCTGGAAGAAATAGAAATTATGACAAATAATTGGGTGGACCACAACCCAATCAAGGTAATATGGAAAGGACATAAAATAAAAAGAAGATGGACAATGAATCAGGAAATATTGAAGGAGAAGGAATTTACACAAATGATGGAGAAGGAACTGAAAATATTCTTTGAAATAAATGTAAAAGAAGACACCTCACTTCAAAATGTGTGGGACACCACCAAAGCTTATATTTGAAGCCTCAACATAGCATACACGGCCAAAAGAAACAAGAAAAGAAAATTAAAGCAAGAACTAATACAAGAAGAACTTTAAAAAGCTGAATTAGAGCTTCAGAGCGACCCTCAAAATGTAAAAATTAAGAGAAGAAGAGACATAATTAATCATAAATTTAATCTTATTATGCAAGAAGAACTTGCCCAAAAGTTGAAAATGGCGAAACAAAATTATTTTGAACATGCTAATAAACCTGGGTGATGGTTAGCCTACAAGTTAAAAAAAGAAAAAGATAAAAGAACAATAACCCAATTACAGGACGAAGAGGGAAAAATCTATTACAAGAATGGAGAAAAAAAGAAAATAGTACAAAACTTCTTCCAAAATCTATACTGACAGGAAAACATAACGGAGGACAATATTAAACAATAACTAGATGGAACAAACAGAACAACAAATCACCAGGCCCAGATGGAATACCAGCAGAACTTTACAAGAAGATACAAGAACCGCTAGATACTTTAATGCTGGAAATTTTTCACTAATGAATGCAAATATACCACAATCCTGGACAGAAGCCCTTATTTCACTTATTCCTAAGGAAGACACAGATCCCACACAAATTAGAAATTACAGGCCTATCTCGCTACTGAACATGGACTATAAGATATTCGCAGCTATTATTTCGGAAAGACTTAAAAAAGTTCTAAATGAAATAATACATACGGACCAAAATGGTTTCCTCCCAAGAAGGAATATAAAAAAATAATATAAGAATTATAATCGATACATTAGAATACTACGAAGCTCATCTTGGAAAACAAACAGCCCTAACCTTTCTCGATGCACAGAAGGCCTTCGACAATTTAAATTGGAAATTCATAATTTTACAATTGGAAAAAATGAACTTTGGAGGAAAATTTATAAGAATGGTTGAAAAAATATATACAACTCAAAGGGCAAGGATAATAATAAATGGAGACACCACTGGAAATTTTAATATTATGAAGGGAGTGAGAGAAGGATGTCCTCTAGCCCCCCTATTATATATCCTGATGCTAGAAGTATTATTAATTAGGATTAGAGCCGAACAGGAAATAAAAGGTTTACAAATTAAAAAAGAAATGTATAAACTCCAAGCATTCGCAGATGATCTAGTATTCATACTAGAACAGCCACTAGAGATAGGAACCAAACTCCTCCAGCATATAGAAGAATACGGAAGAGTAGCAGGACTCAAAATTAATAAAAACAAAACGAAAGCAATAACGAAAAATCTTACAAAAAAACAAGAAAGAGAATGGGAAGAGAGAACGGGCATACAGGTTACAAAAAAAATAAAATATCTGGGAATTTGGATAACATCTAAATGTTCAAAAATGAAGGAGTACAATTATTTCTTTCTGGATAATATCTAAATGTTCAACTTTGAACATAGTTCAATGGCAGACTATGGCAGACTATGGCAGACTAGTTCATCAGATAAAAAAAAGGACTTAGAAATCTGGAAGAAGCTCTAATTATCTTTTATAGGCAGGATTGCCTCCACTAAAATGAATATATTGCCCAGAATTTTATTCCTATTTCAGGTTATCCCAATAAAACTAGGGAAACAATTATTTAATGAGTTAAACAAAATAATAATGAATTATATTTGGCAAGGGAAAAAACCACGAATCAAACTAAAAGCTCTACAAGACAAGAGAGAAAGAGGGGGATTTGGCCTTCCCGATTGCGAGACCTATTACCACGCAGCAGTCCTCACCTGGATTAAAGATTAGATATTACTCAAAATCAAAAGAATTCTGACGTTGGAAGGGCATGATCTCCAGAGAGGCTGGCATGCCTTTCTGTGGGATGGTAAAAGTAGGACTCATAACTACTGTATTTTCAAAGACACCTAATTAGAGATGCACTCATACAAGTCTGGCAAAAAATCAAAATAAATCATTACATCAAAATACCTACCTGGCTTTCAACAATGGAAGCATTAATATACCCAAACCTATTGGATATGGAGAAAATGAAGACATATAAAGAAATATTAACAGAACAAGGAGAATTGAAAACAAGAATAGAATTAAAGGAGCAAGGTATAGAAATTGACTGGTGGCCATATTTACAGATAAAATCTAGACATAAAAAAGATGCAGAACAATATAGATTTCAGAAAGAAGAAAACGAATTAGACAAGATTATATTAGGACCGGAGGATAAAATGATCACAAAATTCTATAGCTACTTGTTGAGTTATAAGATGGAAGAAGAGATTGTAAAAGAAGTGATGATAACATGGGCACAAAACTTCGGTTATAACATAGAATTGGAGAAATGGGAGAAGGTCTGGAGCAAAAGCTATAAAATGACGAAGTCTGTTGCATATAAAGAAAATATTTATAAAATGTTTTACAGATGGCATCTTCCACCAGCAAGGATTGCAAAAATGTACCCCAACACATCTCCAGAATGTTGGAAATGCAAATACAATACTGGAACATACTACCACATGTGGTGGTCATGTCCCAAAGCAAAGCAATATTGGCAAAGGATAAAGAAATGGATTGAAGAGATAACTAGCCAATACATAGAAGTGAAACCAGAATTATTTTTACTAGGGCTATTTACAGGGAACCATGATAAAAAGACGCAATATTTAATTTTACATATCATGATAGCAGCAAGAATAACATTTGCACAGAATTGGAAGAACAACAAAATACCGTCAGAGGATTGTGTGATTAAAAATTTTTTAGAGTGCGCAGAGATGGACAGGCTTACAAAAGAAATGAATGATAAAGAAGAATCAGAATACTATAAGACGTGGGACGATTGGTATAAATGGTTAAATAATAGACGTATAGGTTATGAATGATTAAAATTAAGAAGGTATAGAAGTAAGAAAGGTGCTAAGGAATTGTAGTAATGAAATATCTTTGTATTTAACAGTACTATTGCATAATTGACACATAAGTAAGGAAAACACTGTTGCTTTATATAAAGAGAAAAACTACGCAAGGATGGATTTATATGTACAGTAAATTGTAAACAGAAAAGAGAGACAAACGGATTTGAAATGGATGTAAAATGATATGGGATAACTGTCAAATAAGTAGATTGTAAAAATCTTTTTTAAAAAACAAACAAAAACGTTTAATAAAAATTATTGAAAAAAAGAAAAAAAACATCTTTTTTCTACATTTTTAGTGCATAGGTTATTAGATTATATCATTTAACAGAAAATAGATATTACCAGTTCAGTAAACAAAATAAAAACTGTAATAATTCTCAATGGAACTGAAATGTAGCAGTATTTCTATAGGGTTGTTTGTCCATCATGTAGCAGTTTCCTTCTTCAATAATCTTTGTAGCGTTTTTAAAGTTGTTGTGATATTATGAAAGTTCTTCAATTCAAATCTCAGAAGAGCCAGAAATCAGTTTTAAGTTCAACATCCTTTTGTGACCTACAGTGATTTTATTTCTGCAATCTGTCAGGCAAAGCTCTTGTGAACTTTTTATAGTCCAGATATCCAATATGCTCTCCCCCCCCCCCCGCTTTGTGTTTGGCTATTGAATTTACACTCATTTTCACCTATCCCTCCTTGGATTTCAGGTTAGATGAGGGCTAAATGAGTCATGAATTACCTTTATCTTTATGCAAATTATGTTTATTTAGAAGACTAAGATTGGTTGATTCTTGGTAATGAACTGTGATAGAATGAACTTGACTATTTAATTTTGTTCTTTGTTGCTTCCTTATATATTCAATTCGTAAACATGTTCCCTGTTGCATATTAATTAAAGGACTGAAGGAAAAACATCTGCAGACAATTAAAGACCTATATTCTGTGGGTGGTGAAGTCTTTATACTGTGTGCTTCCATATATCTCTGTGAAAAAATACCATTGCATCCCAATATACCCAGAAGCAGGGGTGAAATTCAGCAGGTTCTGACAGGTTCTGGAGAACCGGTAGCGGAAATTTTGAGTAGTTCAGAGAACTGGCAAATACCACTTCTGGCTGGCCCCAGAGTGGGGTGGGAATGAAGATTTTGCAATATCCTTCCCCCAGGAGTGGGGAGGGAATGGGATTTTGCAGTATCCTTCCCCTGCCATGCCCACCAAGCCACGCCCACAGAACCAGTAGGGAAATTTTTTGAATTTCACCCCTGCCCAGAAGCATTATTGCTATTATTTTTAATATGGGCAAATAAATCATGTTTCTCTCTGATTAGCTAATGTTATCTTCTGAAATAAAAAGGCTTATAATTAACAGGATATTTTGATCCATATTAATCCCGGTAAATTTGTTTTAGAAAGCAAAATCAGCTCTTAAGCAGTCCACTCTGATAACAGAGTGTTTTGATGATGTTATACATTTGATTTATGCATTTCCTTCTTTCTTTTCCCACTCTTTTGCATACAGATGCTATAACAGGCACTTCTAGTATAAGCTTTTAGAGATCTTAGTTGTATCAGATGTACCACTGACACACAGGAGAATCTCCTTTGCCTCATAAGGAAGCCTATGGGGGCCACTTGGTTAAATTGCTGAACAAACACAATTCCCCTTAGTTTAAAGTTGGATAACAAAGCAGGAATTTGCATGTATTTTTGCACTCTGAATATCTTCAGGACCATCAGCTAGGTGTCAGGAAAGAATCTTAGCTCACCAAAAGACTCTAATCTTATCATGGGCTTCCAAGACTTAGAAAGGAATCCAGTGCATCTTTAATACCTCCAACTCCTTAATATAAACTGCATTTTTCTTTTTTCTCATATTTCTATTAAAACCAAAATACATACTGTTATATACTTTCACAATAACTACAAGCTCATATTGCATTTTTATGTTCAACTGAGATATTTTTATGTTCAGCTGAGATACCATTTTTCCATCCAGCTTTGATTTTAATTTTCTTTCATTGAGATGAGATTTTATTTTTATTTTATCTTATTCATTTGTTATTTTATATATTCATCTCTCATTTTATACATCTGTGGATTACAAACTAGAGAGCAACTCAACATGGAAAAATTTTAAACATTGGAATTTTTAATGAATTTTCAGAATTTTAAATTTAGAATCTTTTTATTTATTATTTAAATCTGTGACAAAATTATTTTTACTTTGAACATTTTGTTAATTTTTTTTTAAAAAAAATCTTTAATCTAGAAAAAAAACAAACATAGTCATGGAAAAAGAGACTGACACTATTGTGATTTGTAAACTATGTTCCATGTACATACTTATGCCCATAGAAGATCCAAATTACACATGTTCCAAATGTAAACTAATTGAATTACTGGAAGAAAAAAGTAAAAGATCTAAAGGCAACTCTAACCACTCTGAAACTCAATCTACAAAATGAGAAATTCCAACCTAAGCAAGAAGACTTCCAACCTAAGTAAATTGAACATAATAAGGAACAAACAACTTCTAATCATTCCAGCAGTAATGATCCTGTATATGAATCTTTAGAGGAGGATCAATGGAAACATCACTCACAGGAAAAAAAACAGCAACCAAAAACAAGGCTCATGCTGTCTAATTCAACCCACTCCAGTACAGCCCCACTGGAGTTGAGCAATCAATTTCATAGCCTTCCCCTGGAAGACCTTATTCAGACACCTAGAAAAGTGGTATTGTGTCCCTAGAAAAGAGGCATCATCAAGTGCTCCTGTGATAGGAAGAAAAGTAGCCCAAACTTCCCTAGGGGAAAAAAAGGTGAGTGTTGGTAATAGGAGATTCAAAGAGAAACAGAACCAGCCATCTGCAGACCAGATATTCAGTTAAGGGAAGTATGTTATCTTCCTGGAGCAAAACTCAAAGATGTAGCTGGGAACCTGACTAAAATTATCAATCCCACAAATTACTACCTCTTTCTCCTTTATCACATGGGGATGAATGACATGACAATGAACCTGAAAACAATATTGAGAGATATGTAGCTAGGTAAGAAAGTTAAGGAGTTAAGAGCACAAGTGGTGTTTTCATCTGTACTTTCAATGAAAGGTCCACATCCAATAAAAGAACAAAGGGTTTTAGAAATCAACCACTGGCTTAAATGTTGGTGCCACCAAGAGAACTTTGGATTCCTAGATTATGGTCTGCACTATCTACATGAAGGACTTTTGGCAAAGGATAGGCTGCACCTCACAAGAACCAGGAAGAATGTATTCAGAAAATGATTGGCTCAACTTATCAGAAGGGCTTTAAACTAAAGATGTGGGGAAGAGTGACCAATCTTTAGGCTCTTTAGGACAATCATTAGGATCTTTGGGACAAAATGGTGGGATGAAACTCATGACTGGAATGTTCTGATGGAAGGATACAAACTATTCAAGAGAAACAGACCTAACCAATGAGAAGGTGGAGTTGCATTATATGTAAGAGATTACTACATCTCTACAGAAATTCACAAAGCCAACGATGAAAACCTCCTAGAATGCATATGGGTCAATTTAAAAAAGCATTATATTGCCAGAGGGATATACTAAGCAGAACAAATAAATGAACTTTTTGCTAACCAATTAAAAAAATGTATGTAGGAAACACACCACAGTAATGGTGGAATTTAACTATCCTGATATCAACAGGGTGACAAACTGCATCGTGGAAGATTGAACAGTTTCCTAACTAATCTAGCTGACAACTTTTACCAAAAGGTAAAGGAGGGAACTAGAGTAAAAGCTATTTTTACTAACTAACTTCTCTTACTAACAGAAAAGAAATGATAGAAGAGAGTAAAGTTGCCAGAACTTTGGGTGAGAGTGACCACATCATACTGGAATTCAATATAATGCAAACACAAGCAATAGAATATATTCCAAGTAGTGTCTTAAACTTTAAAAGAGCTGATTTTAACAAACTCAGACAAAGCTTAAACAAAATTTCATGGATAAAAATCCTAAAGAAGAAAATAACTCAAGAAGCTTAGGAAACTCTGAAAAATATTAACATAAAAGCCCAGTGCAGCAAAATACCACTGAAAAATAAATTCAATAAATTCAAGAAGAAACCAGCTTGGTTGCAGAAAGATCACTCTGATAATCTGAAAGACAAAAAGGATAAGTACAAAAAAATGGAAAGAGGAACACATAACTAAGGCAAAATACCAACAAATAGCCCTAACTTGCAAAAATTAAATCAAGAAAGGGAAAGTTCAGAATGAAGTAAGACTTGCAGCAAATATCAAAAACAATAGAAAGGTTTCTTTTAACATATAAAAACAAGAAAAAAGTCAAGGAAGTCTGATCTAGACAAGTTGAAATCATCTGGACCTAGTGGCATACATCCCAGAGTTCTGAAGGAAGATATTATCTCAGATCCATAGAACCATATCTTCAGGGAAACTATCTGAGGACTGGAAAAGATATGATGTGATTCCCATCTTCAAAAAAAAAGGGGGGGGAAACAGATCCAGGAAACTACAGACCAATCAGCCTGACATCAATATCTGGGAAGATCCTGGAAAAGATAATCAAAAAACAGATCTACAAACATATAGAAGCAAGTAAAGTTATAACCAGAAACCAATATGGGTTTGTCAAAAACAGATCATGCCAAACAAATCTTTTTTTCATTTTTAATAAAGTGACTAATTAGTGGACCAGCGAAATGCTGTGTACATAGTATACTTAGACTTCAGTAAGGCATTTGACAGAGTAGACCATAGCCTATTTCTTGGTAAGCTAGATAGATAGCATCACCACCAGATGGATTTGTAATTGGCTGACAAAGCACACTCAATAAGTAGTCTTTAATGGTACTATATCTACATGGAGAGAACTAAGCAGTGGGGTAGCACAAGGTTCTGTCTTGGGCCCAGTACTTTTCAATATATTCATAAACAACTTAGATAAGAGAACAGAAGGGGAACTTATCAAATGTGCAGATGACATTAAGCTGGCTGGAATAGCCAACACCCCAAGATCACATGAAGTATTAGTATTACTTTATAAAACCTTAGTAAGACCACACCTGAAATATTGCAACTGGTTTTGGTCACCACATTATAAGAAGATGTTGAGACTTTGAAAAGAATGTAGAGAACAGCAACAAAGATGAATAGGGGCCTGGAAACTAAAACATATGAAGAATGGTTGCAGGAATTGGGTATGGCTAGTCTAGAGAAAAGAAGGACTAAGGTGACAAGATAGCACTGTTCCAGTATTTGACAGGCTGCCACAAAGATGAGGAGGTCAACCTATTTTACAAAGCACCAGACGGCAAGACAAGAAACAATGGATGGAAACTAATCATGGAGAGAAGCAACCTAGAACTAAAGAGAATTTCCAGTGCTTCATCACTGGAGGCTTTTAAGAAAAGACTGGGCAGCTACTTGTTTGAAATGGTATAGAGTCTCCTGCTTGAGCAGGCAGTTGAAGACAAGAAGACCTCCAAGGTTCTTACAACTCTATTATTCTGTGTTATCTATTCTAGTCTGCGTTTAGATATCTAGATGTAGTAAGGGAGTCAGAGTGCATTAGATTTTTATTTTATTTTGGATGTGTTCATGCTTTGCATGATTTCTTACAAAGTTCGCTTTCTGTGAGATATGATCTTCCTCTTGATTAGTTGCTTATTTGTTCCCCCTTGTTTACCCTAGCCTTTTTAGGGGCTTAGTTGTTCCCCCTTGTTTACCCTAGCCTTTTTCTTTAAGACTAACATCCATCTGTATTTGACGTTGTTTTTGTTGTTGCTGTATGTTCCAAACTCTAAATTCTATTTCAAAACAGATATTTTTTTTCATGCCAGTTGTTGTTTTGGGGTTGAAAATCTGGCAACATTCCTCAGAAATCGTAGCTCATCACTAGCTATCTATCAAGATACTTGTTTAAGTTGTACTGGGTTTTTTAAACAGCAGAAAGATGAAGCATTTTCCTTCTTTTGGTTTTATCCCTGCTCCATAGGAAAAAAAGAGGTGATAGCTGCTTAATGTTGGGTTTTCAGGTTAGGTAATAGAGACCAGATGGTGAGATAAATTATTAGTTATTATTATTCTAAGTTAAAAATGCCTGATCTCCACATACCATTGCATATCAAGTCCATATTCTTCTATCTTGTTTGTTTGGCATTTTATATTTTGAAGGAAAAAAATAAAACTTACAGTGTGATTTGCAGTTGTATTTTGTGTGCAAATAACATTTCCCCAACTCATACCTATTTTACTTTAAGGTTTCATTATTGTACCAGGCTCTTCATCAACATTTTAAATAGAAACTATTGGCTGCTTTCAGTTTGCACATATTGTTTATCCACTGATTATATATTGGCATAAGAGGTCCTTTCTAAAGTTTTGCTGTATCAAATGTTGCTACTAATGTTAAAATACTTCAGTTCTTTAAGATTGCCCAGTAAGAAGGTTGTCATCAAATTTTATAATCCTTCTATGTTCAGTATGGTGGAACATTTCAGAAAAAATATAATTTATTACCTGGGAAGTTTCTAATATCAGGAAGGAGAGATTCTATCCCCTGGCCAACAGTCAATTTCTGATCACGTGCTACACATGCTTAAGAATAAAATATATTACCGTGTTTCCCTAAAAATAAGACCCTGTGTTATATTTTTTGAACCCCAAAATAAGCGCTTGGCCTTATTTTCGGGGAGGTCTTATTATTTTGGGGCGCGTGCAACAAGACGGGGCTCCTCTTGCCATCTTACCTGATTTCCAGCTCTGTCTCCCTAACCTTAACCAGAAGAAATGGTATTTTTGGGGGGAGGGCTTATTTTCGGGGGAGGGATTATTTTAGGGGGAGGGCTTATTTTTGGGGGAGGGCTTATTTTCAGGGAAGGGTTTATTTTTGGGGGAAAGGGTTTATTTTTGGGGAGGACTTATTTTGGGGGGAGGTCTTATTTTCAGGGAAACACGGTAGTATCTATGAAATGACTCCTCCATTGTAAACAAACCATTTAGATAAGAAATTAGTGAGCTGCTTACTACTCTGTAACATCTTTTGATATATTTTATTTGACCCTTACATTTCCCCCCACCCTATAGACTAAAGGGTTGTTCTATCTTAGTAGATCAAGCCCGTCTTACATTCAGATTCCACGTAAAAGCAGCCATATATCTCTGGAGCATGTCTATATTCTTATGATCCTCCAAATTACAATATGACCTATAAGGGGCTTTCCAATTTCCTTGCATTTGTAGTTTCCAACAGTCAGACAACTCAAAAGGTTTATCAAACATGGTTGGTTCCCAGAAATGGCGAACTGGATTGTTCCCAGACTTAAAAGATATAATACTTTAAATTGAGGCATGTAGTGTTTAGAGATACAACAGTGCTGAACATGTATCTTGGATTTTGTTGCTGCTGAGTAAAAGTGTTTGTAAAAGCTACTTTCCACATGCTTGTATAATCTCCTGCCATACAATTTCAGCTCTGCTGAAATTTTGGATCTGGATTCTGCATATTTCGTGGAGTGACTGCATATCATGGCTTGTATTCAGCAAATACTATTTTATAGTTAGTTTTAGAGCAAATGAACTTCTAAAAGAACCATGAGAAAATGTTTTTAAAATGGGAATAAATAGAACTCACTCTCTCTTTCTCTCTTTTTCTATCCCCCCCTTAAGTTGCGAGGGAGGGACTACTGTGATTGAACATAGAAAATATTTGATAGTCACGGCCAAAATTACTTTGTGGAGTGAGAAAAATCAGAAACTAAGTGAAGGTTACCTATAGTCTTGTTTAAAAATCATGGTAATTAATATCCTTAAGAGATCATATCAAAGATCAATAGGATCTCTAGTCTCTAGTACATGACTACTGAATGGATATTTTGATCCCCCATCCCTTCAATATCATTAGCTGCTGCAACAGAGCAATCTAAATTGCTAGACACACTTCCCACAGATTGTAACTATAAACAGAAATGTGTCTCAGCATCAGTTCATAAAAAAAAATCTAGCATTTGGCAGGCTTTCCAACACAAATGAGGTTCCTGCCACATGAGGAAATTGCATATGATGAAAACATTCGTACTTCAACCTTGGCAAACCAATAAATACAAATAAAGCTCAAGTGATAAAGCACATATATTGATCTTTCGCACCCCCTGGTGCTTCTAGCTCTTCACAACAATTTTCCACAACATAACAGATCTTTCTGGAAGTTGGCACAATTAGAAACACGGCAGGATTCTGTCACATTTACACAAGGTGGCTATCATTTGGATTCATAATTGTCATGGAGAATAGGACATGTTTACATCTATCATATGAAATTCGCAACAGGAAGCATTCATCAGTCCTGTGTATCAGAGAATTCTCTTTGGGCTATAAAACTAATTTACACTTCCCAGTCAAGTATACAAATTGAAGCACCACAATCTTTGGATTCCTCACTCTCCCTGGATCTTATGATGTAGTTCTTACCTCAATATATGTGTAAGATGTGTATATTATAAGAAGATGCATGTGAAAATAAATGTGAATATTTTTCTTTTTTCTTTTTAATTTGCAACTTCAGTAGGTATCTGATGGAGTAGATTTCACACATGAAACTTAGTACAAACAGCACTAAAGAAGATAAGAATAAGACTAATTTAGAGAGAAAAAATAACTAAATCACATGCATAAGCAACATATACAAAAATGTGCAAATAATTTAAAGGAAGCCAGTTAAATGCATTCCAAATCTGTTTCCCGGTCTTTTATAGTGACATATCACTTGAAGGTGCTTTTACTTTATTGCCATTCCTAGGGGAGATATCTTCTCTCTATACACTTTATAAGTGGAGCCTTAACTTACAGTAAATATTTGACAAAAACAGTCACAGAGGATTCTGTAGCAATGTATCCAGCAATGTTGTCAACTTAATTAAAATGAGCATTACAATGCATGTTATACCCTTTACATATGCGCATGCAACATCACAGTGCACATACAAAAGGGACAGAATTTGCATCATAAAGACATGTTTATAGCATTTGCCCTGCTTTGCATGTTAAACAGTAATTTGAAGGAACATTGGTAAAATGAGCCAAAGATTACAAATGATTTCTTTGCATGCATTTTAAAAGTATTTCAAATCCTGAAGAACTGTATCCCTAAAACAGGTTTAAACATACAAAATATATATCCCTGTCCTGAAACAAATGAAATGTGTTTTCAAGATGTCAATCCCAGGTCAAGAAATGGGAGTCAATAGGAGTTTTGGGAAGTAGTTTAATATGATTAGGATTTTGTAACAAAATACTGAAACCTCCCATGACTAACTGTTTGTAATGGCTCCATATTATTCTAATATTCTTAGCTGGCTTGCTTAGCTGGCCAAGGCTATTGAAGTATACAACTGAGTATCTTTAATGTATAGATCAGTGATGGCGAACCTTTTTTGGTTCGCGTGCCAAAAGGGGGTGTGCGCGCACTCTAGCGTGCGCACACACGCCCACACCCATGCCCTCTCCCCCGT
>QLTV01001038.1:14928-50325 GCA_003457575.1 Thermophis baileyi
TAAGGGCACACGAGGCATTGCCGTATGTCAGCTCCAGTGCACACATGCGAACTGGCCAGCTGATTTTTGGCCTTGGGGAAGGCCGTTTTCACCCTCCGCAGGCTTCAGGACGCTTCCCTGCAGCCTCCGGAGTGCAAACAACAGCCCAACGGCAAACCGGAACTTCCGGTTTGCCTGTTGGGCCATTTTTTGCACTCCGGGGCTTCAGGAAGCTTCCCTGAAGCCTCCGTAGGGCAAAACGGCCTTCCCCAAGGCCGAAAATCAGCTGGCCAGCACGTGCACGCGCGCTGGAGCTGACATAGGGGAACGCCTCGCATGCCCTCTGATATGGCTCCGCGTGCCACCTGTGGCACGCGTGCCATAGGTTCGCCATCACTGGTATAGATGATACCTAATGCTATGCTGATGGATAGCTTTATCCAAGCAGCCCAAACAGGAACACACAACTGAATCCTAAGACACCCTATAAAACAAAGGCAAAGGGTTAAAACTTCTTCTCCATCAATTGATCCTGGAATAAGTAGGAGAAATCATTATTGCACTTTCCATTCTACCCTTCCCGCTAAGTCATATCAATCAAATGAAAATTTGCTGAGGTGTATCAGTGAGGGCCAGGATGGATGCACCATTCCCAACTCAGTCTCCCCAAAGGTCACCAAGAAGTGCGATCAGCATCCTCTGATGCTGATCCTTGAAACCTAACTGAAAATAATCATTTTCCAATAAAATCCTTTGAAGTGGTAGCCTGACTATCTTCTTAACTACCTTCACCCATGGACAGGTTGGAAATTCTGTACCTACTTTGGGTTCAGTAATAGTTTCTTAAAGAAGGGATCGACCACTGTTTCTTTAACCACAGGTAGAATCATCCTGTACTTCAAGACTACTAGTGGGTTTCAAACAAACAATCACTACCACACTGAAATCCATCTTCACTTCTAATACCATATGTTGTTTGTTTATATGGAGGCAATGACTCTGAGCAAATATTAACTTCTTCCCAGAACAGATAAATTCTGGGGTAGCTTCAAATTGGGGAAAAGAATGTAGAACAGGGATGTCAAACTCAAGGCCCATGGGCTAGATCTGGCCCATGGGGTGCTTAGATGTGGCTGTAGGGCTGCCCTGGAAATAGCAAAGGACCGGCCTGTGGTGCCTCTGCCAATGAAAACGGAGCTCGGCTCGAGATCCGTTTTCACTGGCAGAGGCACCACAGGCTGCCATAGGTGCCCCCAACATGAGTGACGTTGAGAATGGCCATGTCCACCCTGGCCACGCCCCCCCCCCCCCCCCCCCCCCCCCCCCCCCCCCCCCCCCCCGCCCCCCCCCCCCCCCAGAATGAGCTCCGCGGACACGGCCACCCGCAGGAAACACAGAAAAGGGTTTGACACCCCTGTTGTAGAACAAAGAAAAGATTCTGTAGCTGCTCAGTCACCTAGTGATAGTGAGATCAGCAGCATATATATAAAAAAATCCAATAGAGGGGCAATGTTCCCTACTTTATGGAGTTCAAATGTCCTGGTTGATGACTCCTATATTAGCATGGGATGAACTTCCATTCAATTGTTGGAGTTATCTCTACATTTGCACCACTACATGAACAAATGTACCACTCTGTGTCCTTTCTTTTAGCAATATGACAAGCACATCTATCCAATAAACCAGTCCAAACCTTAAAATGGCTTCCATTCACATTGAAAAATTAATTATGCCATATATGATTTTCCAGAGCGCTAACTAAATTGTGCCATTTATTCTCCAGCTCCTCGATGCTAACATGGTGAAGACACATTCAGGTAATGGATTCATTACATTAAGCTTCAACCTTCCTATAATAACATGGGTTCAAAAACTAGTTAGTCCAAAATGCAATAATTAGATTTTTCCTAAGTATGCATTTAGTCTTTTCCCAAATCCAGTTGTTTCCTATTTGCTCCCATGCATGGATCAAAGGACTTTACAAAATCCAAAACAAATAGTGACAACCTGAACAACTGTCTCTTTCTACATGAAACGTTAGGACCTTGTCATGAGATAAGGCTTTTGGGATTGCAGCATTCAAATTATGGAAATTGCTCTTGAAATTAATTAATTTTCCCTGATTCATTATAGCTTGGATAAGCAATACATTATTACAATAAATCATAATACAAAGTCTTGTGTTTTGCGGGACTATTTTGCCTTTTTAATAATAGGTTACATTTTGTTACATTCCAATTTTATTAGTAAGTTTTATTTTGGGGTTGTTTTTTTACTTTCTTCTCTAATCTTCAGGTTACTGACAAATCGTTAATATATGTTTATTGTACATGTTCCAGGCTGGATAGGTAGATTATATGATACAGAGCAATGGTTGAATAGTACATAGACCTAATATTCATTTTAATAAATAAATAAAAACAAGCCTGGGGTGGGGGGAAACAAGCAGAAAGAAAAAGGAATATTGTTAAGAGGTTAACTTTGAGCAGTTTTTGTGCATTTAAAGTACGAAAAACCTTCCTGGAAATGTGCAATAAGGTGAATGTCTCTCTAATGTGTAATATACTTCATGAGGTGCTTTTAGAATCTACTGATTTGGTGAATAGAAAACAAATGTAGTGTGAAAGAAGCAGGCAAGCCTGATGTAACCTGATACTTCTACCCATAGGGAATTTCAATTATGGGGCACATGACTAAAATGGGATTTAAAAAAATGACCTGGGTTCCAACATAAAATATCCATGATGCCAGATCAGACCAGTATGATGCATCAAATGTGTCAGGTGTGAAAGACCAAGACTGAACACGAAACTCCAATTAATCTGATTTATTACTAATCATGTCTATTTATTATTATTTTATTTATTAAATTTGTTTGCCTATCTCATCACAAGGTTATTCTGGGCAGCTTACAACACTAAAAGCAATAAAACCATAAAAACACATATATCTAATAGCAATAAAAATACAAATTATGACTAAAAGATGGGGACAGAGGGAGTAGGATGTGCAGGGGGAGAGGTGGGATCTGCTATTGGTCCATCAATCACTTCCGGCATGATGCTTCCCCATTGGGGCCCCAAGTGAGCTGGCAGAGCCATATCTTCAGGTTCTTACAGAAGATCTGGAGAGGGGGAGCAGACCTCATCCCAGTGGGCAAAATGCTCCAAAGTTTAGGAGCCATGCAGAGAAGGCTCTTCTCCTGGACACTGCCAGCTGGAATTCCCTGACTGACAAGATACACAGCATGTGTATGCTTATATTATTATATTATATTATAATAATATTATATTATAATAATATAAGTATGCTTATATTATTATGGGGCGTGCATAAGCGCACCAGCGTGCCTACCGTCCCTGTCCTACTGTCCTATTGTCCTCATCTATCTGTATTCACTTTGATTATGTTTATACCTATACCTGCTATCTTGTACATGTTTGACAAACAAACAAATAAATAAATAAATAATGTGTCCTCTGCTGGCAGAGATGGGATGGCCAGTGCCATTGGGATGAAACGGTTCCTGAAGTAATCTGGACCCATGCCATGTAATCTCTAAGGTGATAATTAAGATCTTGAGTTGTACCCGGAAGCAAATCAGCAGCCATGCAGCTTGCAAAACAGCAGTGTAACATGGGCCACTCTTGGGCATCAAACACTGCCCATGGCACTGCACTCTGCATCAATTGTAGCTTCCAAATGCTTTTCATGTACAGTACATTGCAATAGGTTATACCCCATGCAGGCTCCCAGAGCCTCCAGTCATTGTGACAGGGCAGTGACAACTTCACTTGGGTCACCAGGGTTGGAGATTTTGAGTTGAGTAACATTAGTGTATTAGTGTATTGATGATACCTCAATCTATGGTGATAGATGGCTTCATGTAGATATTAAAAAGGAATGGACAGAGTATCAAGCTCTGTATCAGCCAAAAAACTTTGGATGTGAGCTGGAGCTCTCATTCCCTATTAACACCAGTTAGGATTGGCCTTGGAGAAAAGAGTCAAACCAGTGCAAGGCTCTGCTGCCCAGCCACAGACCCCATAGCCAGCCTAGAAGGATACCATGGCTGATTATATCTAACACTGTTGACAGGTCAAGGAGAGCAATGATGGTTGCACTATATCCATTCTGCTCTTACCAAAGATCATCTACAAGTGCAAGCAATGCTTTTCCTATCCCTTAACTAGGCCTAAACCCTGACTGAAAGGGGTCCAACTAGTCTATTTCATCCAGGACCCTTTGAAGCTTGCAAGCAACCACCTTTTCTATCATTTTCCTTCAAAAGAGAAGGTGGGAAACTGGGCAAAAATTGCCTGGCCAGTTGGGAACAAGTAATGTTTTTTTAAGGAGAGGATGAGCCAGGGTCTCCCTAAAAGGCTCCAAGAATATCTCTTTCTGCAGTGATGAATTAATAACTGCCTGAACCCACCTGCTAGTGACATCCTGGAGGCTTTCACCAACCAGGAGGCACAAGGGTCTAATAATTGACAGATGGTTGCACTGACAGCCTCAGGTCCAGTTTCTCAGGCCAACAGGATTGAATTGTTCCCAGATAACTGAGCAACATCTTTCCCCAGGCATCTCATATGGACATGCACCATGCATGGGTTCCAACTAGAAAGGAATCTGAGCAACTTTGTTAGGTGATGAACAAGTTCCTCTGCACAGCCTTGAACATGATCATCTGAGTCTTCCTGTCCTAAGAGTGTACAGTGATCCAAAACAGAGCTAATGGGTAACACTCTTGAATGCAATAAGGGCCAAAAAATAATGCTGTTTTGCCATTCTTACTGCTATGATGTAGGCCTTAATAGCAGCTCTAGGTCGCATCCAGTTAGAATCATCCTTCTATTTCCTCCAATAGGACTCTAGACATCTTTTAACCATTTTCAGGACCCATAGCTTCTCCATGAACCAAGGGAAGATTGGGAATGATGGGTTAAGAGAGGCCACAAAGGTGCAAATCTTTCCAAAGCTTCAATCGGTCTTTGATTCCAGTTTGTTACCAAGGCTTCGGCAGAGCTGTGCAGCAAAACCACGAGGATGTCGCCATTCAGGTACTAATGGCAGACTGCTTGAATGAGTCTGTCCTCTATGTGGAGGGGGTTGGCATAAGAAAGTCTCAAGGATACCAGGGCATGATCTGACCATGGCAGGAGAATAATGTTACATTCATCCAGGAAAATTCTCAAATAGCTGAAAATTTCCAGCTCTCAAGTATAGTGCCCTTTCTATGTGCATAACTGCTATTGCATGTGCTAACTATTGGCCTCTTACTTCACAACTTCCTTCAATAATATAGACTCTAGATTTAGAAGGATCTTGAAAGACTTGAGCTTTGGGCCCTATCTAACAAGATGTGATTCAGTGGGGGGGGGGGGGGAAGGTTCTAGATTTAGAAGGATCTTGAAAGACTTGAGCTTTGGGCCCTATCTAACAAGATGTGATTCAGTGGGGGGGGGGGAGTAAGATCCTGCACCTAGGCAGGAAAAACCAAATGCACAGATATAGAATAGGCAGAACTTGGCTTAATAGTAGGAATGTGAGAGGGATCCAGATTTTCTAGTGGATCTTATAAACATGAACCTGCAGTAAGCCATAACTATAGTTCTAGGCTGCATCAACAAAAGGCTGCATCAATCACAAGAAGGAGTACTACCACTTTATACTGCACTAGTGAGGCCACAGTTAGAATACTACACCAGTTCTGGTTGCCATGTTGCAAAAAAGATGCTGAGACCCTAGAAAGTGTGTGAAGAAGAGCAACAAGATGATAAAGGGTCTGGAGATTAAGGGAACTAAGTTTGTCTAGCCTAACAAAGAGAAGGATTAAGGGTGATATGATAGCTGTCTTCCAGTTCTCAAAGGACTGTCACAGAGAAGAGGGGATTGACTTAATTCTCCAAAGAACCTGAGGGAAGGACAAGAAGTAATGGGTGGAAAATCAATAGAACTAATTTCCTGATGGTGAGAATAGTTAATCAGATGAACAGCGTGCCTCTGAAAGTGGTGGGTGCTCCATTGCTGGAGGTCTACAACAGCGGTGGGTTGCTCCCGATTTGGCCCAGTTCTGCGAACTGATAGCAGCGGCAGTGGGAGGCTCCACCCACCCACCCGGGACGCTTCTGGGCAGTCGGTACCCGCCCGGCAGCAACGGGTTTTAGAACCCACTACTGGACTACAAGAAAAGAATGGACAGCCATTTGGAATGCAATAAAGTCTCCTGGCTTGGGCAAGGGGATGGATTAGAAGATTGCCAGGATCCCTTATAGCCTTTTGATTCTATGAAACCTTGAATTATAGAGAATCTCTCAGTTCTTATAAATGCATCTTTAGTGGAATTAGTGTCCTTACTCAGCTGGCATATTCCATTTTCTGTTAATCAGAAAATAAAACATAGTTTGCAGAAACAGATGCTCTTGGCATCTAGCAGATGTAGAAGTGCATGATGGGGTAAATAAGGTAATAATACTGAGGAGATGTAAGTCAGTTCAGCTAATAATGCCATGCTTAGCTTAATGACCCACTGGAGTTTTGTTTGTATTGCTATAGTCCCAGATTATCATCTTTATTTAAAGTAATTTCTTTGCTATCTCTAACATCACAAACACCTGTTTCCTTTTCTATGTTACAGATATCTTTATCAACAGCTGTAAAACTCTGGGCTTTTGATAGTCTTTCCAAAGCTATGCTGCTCTCACTACTGGGATATAGCTTGGCTTGCTTTTTCCTCCTTGCAGCTTGTAGATTTCTTCATCTTACACTTTGCAGCCTCAGGCTGTAGAGTAACAAAGATTTGACTATAATCTTTTTATAAACCTCAAATGACTATACATAATTATGAAGTTATCAAAAGTCTGTAAGAAAGTACATGTGTTGCATGTTGTAGTTCTTTCAGTGTCCAGTTAAATAGATTTCATAGCAGAATTAAAAAGACAGAGACTTTGAAGAGCCATTTCCCTACAGTGTATATACTGCTGCGTTTGATGCAATATAACATAGCTTCAAGTATATATCATAATTATTTTGATATAGGGGAGGGTGGATATCATATTATCCTAATTGGATGCAAGTAAGCACAAGCATCCACAGGAAGAGGCAAATGACATCACCTACATAATGAAGTCATGGTGAGCTCTACAAGATGCTTCAGCAAATGAGACCAGTAATATGATTAGATAATATATGATAGTATTTAATGATGGGTGAGATATGCAGGGCTGATGGCCTGAAGTTTGTTAAATGTAGGGTTTGTGGATTTGTAGAAGCAAGAATAAGAAATATAAATCAAGCTATATTATACTTGAGTATTTTTCATCATTCCATCTTCATTGTAAGAAAAAAAATCACCAATTGATCTTAACCTATCAAGCAATTTCATTTCCTCCTGATGAGGAGTTATTGTGGAATTGCTATGGTTTTGACTCAATTTTGTGTTATAAAATTCCACATTGCCATTATCTATTTCTAGTCCTCTTGTACTGTCTCCACACTTCTTAAATAAATTACTTTTTAAAGAAGATGCATGCACCAAAAATCTTCCATCTTCTCTGAGAATTATCATTTTAAAATGTACAGTTGCCATTCATTTAAAAAAATAATAAAAATGATGCCTATTACAAACTTTTAGTGAATACGAACTGTGATGGTTTAAGCTACTGAATAAAATATTACCTATATCAAAACTAATACTCCCTGATGAAAGTTGAAAGAAAATAGAACATAGAATAACAGGCCTGGAATGGACCCTGGAAGTCTTCAATTCCAACAAATGGCTGTCCAATCTCTTCTTGAAGACCTCTGGTCATGGAGCATCCACAACTATTCTACTGATTCATTGTTCTAATTATCAGGAAATTTTCCTTGGTTCTAGGTTGTGTCTCTATTTAATGATCTTCCACATGTTGCAAAGAATGGAAAGAGATAGTTAGATGTACACATGCAAATAACCAATATTTATTTATTTATACCACATATGTGGAAACACAATTGACAATCTATTTGTAGGTCATATTAGAGCAGCTTTATTAGCACTAGAACTCATTCTTCTAGAAGTTTTATTTTTTCAAATAAAAAACAAGAAGTTAAAAGAACTAAATGCTTATGATTAAAACTAGTAGAATGGCATAACTGGTTAAGAAACATGGCACACAAGCTGGCTTAATTTCTACAGGGAACTGAACTTTAACCTACAACTCTGTGTTTTTTTTAAAGCACAAAAATCAATGCACTCCATGTCAGCCCACAATTTGAAGCACAAGAAATAAAAGTCAAGCTTGCGTTTGTCTCTGGGTAAAACAGCCCCTTGGAGCGTCCAATACTGCCTTTCACTGAAAATGTTGTAATTGCATGTTCCACATCATTTCACCAATTTGTAAAACCTCACTCATTACAGTTTACAAGCTCATTTGAAATGCTTCTGAAGAACAAGGTGATGTGAAGTCAGGCAACAAAGCTGATCCAACCTGATCTTTATTTAGGAAAACTGTTTTTAAATTAACACAGAACAATAATAATACATGTTAATAATGAATGTCAGGGTTTTTAAAACAGGGGAATTAAATCCCAAAATGCATTATAAAATGTAGGAGTAAGCAGATTTCATGCTTGCATAATCACTCTCACTCTCTCAGCACAGGGAGCCCCCTAATGCTACTTACCATGCTATTTTCAGCACTGCTGAGTTAAATTAATGGCTGGTGGCTGGCAACAGTATCATAGACTCCTACCTGGCTTTTCAATTGATTCCATTTATTTTGTTTCATCTTTCAGTATTAACTATTAACTATTTCTGAGCCAGCTTTCCTAGCTCATTTGCTACAGCTTCTCATTTAAAGAAGTGGAGTTGAAACCAGCAAAAACATTTCTTCCTCTTGAAATGATCCTTTACAATAGTCCAATGATCATCCAAAAGGCCACATGGAATAAGATGATTAATCTAAAAGATCAGTTTGCATTTGGGTATCCATTGCAGATACTGCTGGATTTTTTCCCCCAAGAAAGGTGATACAATTGTAAATAAAGTGGTATTATTTGGTCAAACTGGATTCTACAATGGGATACTTACAATGGATTTATAATCACGTTAGATATAAAAAAATCAGTGGCTATTTAGCTGAAATCTTCTATTTTGGAATTCTCTGTAAAGACTCTTAGAAATGACTCTCAGCTTTCTTGGTTAGCATAGATCCTTGTTTTTTATCACAATGGTGGCAAGAAGATAAAATATATATCATGATATCATAACACATGCTCTGACCTTTCTTTACTTGTATCAAAATGTCACAGGCAAGTACAGAAGAGGTACAATTTATATCATGACACTTCACTCCTTGCTATTGATTCCTGTATTGGTTAGAAATGGTTCATAACTACAAACTGCCAAGATATAATTTTGTCAAAAATAAAAGCTAAGGGTACTTTTCCTTAAAAATACATAGATATGTCTTGAAAAAACATTGCCTCTAATTATATAAAAATTCACCTCTTAAGCAGTTATCAGACAACATTTATAATCCTAGGTATCCATCAGATTTCCCCATGTCTTCTTAAGCCACATAGTCAACTCTTCAATTTCAATGATAATTCCAGGTATTTGTAATCCACTCTGTTGGATCTTCTCTGGTAGAAATCTTCAAAAGTCTCACAATTTGTTTCTCCTCAGACATGAAGCAAATAGATATAAAACAATATGCAAAAAGGCAGTCTTCCAGCGTTATTATTATTATTTATTATTATTTATTAAATTTGTATGCCGCCCAACTCCCAAGGGACTCTGGGCGGCTCACAACAATAAAGTGTTGTTTGTCTCCACTCTCTTTTCTGTCTTATCATTCCTCAGATTCTTCCAAGGTTATTCCCAGCCTTGTAAAAATATAATATATATTCTTTCACCAGTAAATGCCACCTTCACCTAAAATTTCAATGTTACACAAAACCTAACAGCTGATTGCTGTTCCGATTTTCTTCAAGCAATTTCTTCCAATAATCAACCAAATATTCCCAGCATTTTAAAATGCCTTTTCAAAAAATTATCAATAAAATATTTGAGTCCAGTCTTTCTATATTTTAAAACTTTGTGTTCTCCCTTTATGTTTCACTTTCTTTTGGGTCTGTAATCTTTCTCTGAGTGTTTATTCACCGCTTTTTCACCGCTTTAGAGAGTCTTTCTTTCGGAATTTCTTTTCTTTGGGATTAGCTCTCTAGTATAGAAGTTGAAAATCACCTCACCCAGTTCCAGTCCACTGTTCATGAACTGCTGCAGCACATTTCTTTCTTCGGTTGTCCCGGCTTCACGGCAGCCACAATGGCCGCCTCTCCTCTTCATTGTTGGATGGGAGGAAGCCTCAGATCAAGCAGAAGAGCCACCGCTCTCCATGACCTGCAAGGTGCACCTCCTTTCTTTGTCACCCCTTCAGGGTGACTTTAGCCCCTTAGGGCTCTCCACCGATGAGGATTCGGCCTGGTTCGCGGAGCCCCGCTACCCACGACCGTCCCGCAGCGACACCAAACCGGAAGTCCAGACACCTGGGAGAACTTCATGGGGCAGTAGATATTGACATGAAAGGCTCTTCTCAGCATTGCAGTTGTTGAACTTTAAGTTTAATTCAGAAAATCTGGCCTTGTATTGGGGATTATATATAAGCATAATAAGTAAATCTACTTGGCCTGAAATTTCCTGGGATGCCTTCTCAGATATAAATGGTGAGTTCAGGGCCTAGCAAGAAAGGGCAGCAGCAGCAAAATAAATGGAGGAGCAAGTGAATTTAGGTAACTCATTACATCCACATTATATCCATTATAAGCTGGCTATATGAATTGACCATCATCCTATTAGAATTAAAGTGTTTTTGGGTGATAAAGGGGCAGCAGCTCCTCTGACTGTTTCTGTGAACTCAGCAATGTGTCACACACACACACACACACACACACACACACACACACACACACACACCTCTGTAGAAATAACTGTATTTCTCTTGGAACTTTGAAAAATACATTTATAGTATTTAGTAACTGGAGGATTAATTTCAACATCTATTGCCCAATGAATCATATTTTAATCAGTATAGGAAAAACTTTTTTATATTTAATCTTGTGACAAACTCTTTCTAAATGGAAAAGCTATGTATATAAAAAAGAAAATGTATGAAAAATGTATCTCTGAAGTTGTATGCAAATTGTGGTTGTAGCTTAACAGGATAAACTACCATTACCCTATTGGTACAACATTCAGGTATTTCCTTAATAATTACTTTGATACATCTTTCCAGGAAGAATGTGGCTACTTCTATGAATTTGTTAATTGGATTTATAACCCACCTTTTATACAATGCAGCATACATAGTGCTCTCTGTTCCCTTTTCCCCCTGAAACAACCTCTCTTAAGATAGGTTGGACTCAGAAAAGTGATTATCTAAAAGACACACAGGTAGTTTTCACCAACTTTTTCACCAAAGCTCAGGGAAAACAGAATATAGATAGTGACATCAACAATGGCAGCAAGCAAGAATATTACTTGTGAAGCAATCCAGGAAGAAATTAAAGACTTCTGTTGTGGATTATGTTGTGCTACAGGTGGTTAGTGGATTGAGAGAAGATTTTACATCCACTTTATTTGTATTTGGCTTCTTCCTTAGACATCTGTGTTAATCTTAATGTTAATATTTGTTGTTTTAAATATTTTAATACTATATATTTGTTTTTTACTTTGTTTTAAACTGCTTAGAGCATCTGATAATAGGACTGGTGGCATATAAGCAAAGTAAATAATAGGAGCATTATGTATGCCACATAATAATCCTGTTAACAAGTGTCATATAAGTCTAATAATAAATAACCTTGGGGAAGCAGTAGACAAAACAGATGTTTTTTCAGAGCCCCCAATGTCACCAGTAATCTAGGAAAGATGTCACAGGTTGTTATTAGCTAAGGAGAATTTGTATGCATGCATAGAATATCCTTCCTTTGCTCCAAAACTCTGATAGTTTTACTGATAGTTTTCAGTAATATTTAATTTTTTACATTTGTCTGTTGGTCTATGGAAGCTGTACAATTTGCATTTGATTCTGAAAAGCTTACATGCCAGGATGGGAAACAATAAAATGATTAATTTAGTTCCTCAAATTGACCAAAGGTAGGTTGGTCATAATTCCTACCAGAAATTATTTTCTCCTGCCAGTCAATTATTGGGGACAGAAAAATTCTACCCAGGTGTCTATCTTATAAAATTTATTGCCTAGTTATCCCCATTCCAAGTTACAACATGCCACTTTGCCATATCAAAATTTTGTTTACACTCTTGACTTATATCTTTCTGAAGCAAACTACAAACAAAGGTCAGTTCTTTCATAGATGTAAACATTGGCTGTCCTCATTTCCAACTGCAAGCAACTGGTAATACTAGAAACTAATAAATGGAAGAAGAGTATAATAAACTAGTTGTCAATGAGGCAAAAAACCTGGAGATTGAGACAAACAAATTTGTAACAAAAGCAAATTTAAGAGGAGTCCCAGTGCTAAAAGATCCTTCTATGAAATTCAACTGCTGCGACGTAATTTATTCTCATCTCATTACTGCAGAGCAGGAAAAATCTTATGCTATTAACCATCAAAATTTCAAAAGAATCCTATCTTATTAGCTACAGTGCTGTATTGCTGTCTTCTGTGCCACATATTAAATTACCATACTATTTTTCATTTTGTTTAAGATCTTTTCTCTTTTTTTAACTTAAGGAACCATTTTTTAAATGTTGCACAATATTCCTTTACCAACCAACAGAAAAGTAGCAAATAATGCCTCTGATAATAGCAACACTGTGCACAACAATCTAAAACAAGTTTGAAATGATCAAGTGTGGTGTCAGTAGTCCCTGTACATTCAGATTTTAAACCAATTTAAAATTAAACAGCTGAGAGATTCATTTCTAATTAGAATGAAGGAATATTTCTGTTAATTATAGCAGAGATTTAATGTTAATTTGTAACTGTAATAGAGCACCATGATGTAAGATGAATTCCTGGGGAATTCAAGTTCATTAACTCCAAGTGTGTGTGGGGGGGGTGAGGAGAGGAGAGGCAGGTCGAGGTGAGGCACCCCTCAACATGAGTGACGTTGAGTTGGCCACACCCACCCAGTCACATGAAGACCAGCCATGCCTACCCAGCCGGTCATTAGGGCAGAGAACCGGTTGTTAAATTATTTGAATCCCACCACTGCCTGGCAGGATTTCAATAGCACAGTCTGTGGGGTGATGGGTTGGGAGCATGTCTGATTCCCCTTCACTGAACGCCTCTGCTAGATCATGGTTCTCAAAGGGAACGAGCGGCTCTAGCAATAAAATGAATAGTCTCTACATCGGTCCCAGCCCTGAGGCTCACTGGCTCCATTACACAAGTTGCTGGTGCCCCTCCCATAAGTGAGCCATCTAACTGGGAGAACCCCATGGACTGCCTAAACTTCCTCAGCCTCAATCCTAATTTCTCTACTGTCTGAAGGCTAATTCAGCACCCAGTGCATCCCAAGTCCAACAAGGCCATGAGGGGCCCCGTTACTCCCAAGGAGGGCACCAAAATCTCCATAGGCTGTCATAGGGATGATGGTGCCACTCACGATCAGGTCATCTTCCCCTTGCTGTAGTTTTCGTAGAAGATCAAGCCAGATTCCATGGGTTCCATGGGTTACCCCCCCTCCCCTGCTGGATCAGGGTGAGACCTAAACAACCTATTTAGCCACCCATGTTTTCTCCTTCAGTTTTGGGGATGGTTTTTTCAGCTTGAGTTGGGCCGGGGTTCGTGGTGCAGATGCTGGCCGTGGTGTGAGGCAATTGGCTGCCCGGTGGCCTTCCTTCCCACATCAGAAACACGCTCCCAGGCTCTGGTGGGGCTTCTCCCCTTTTACTGCTTTTCAATGATGAATTAGTGGATTTAATTTAAATAAACTTCCATATTTTTGAGACACTAGAGTATGAAGCAATTTGCAATTTAAAAAATAGAAGTTTCCACTTTGACTTGGAAATGTCATTTCTAATAGCATCCTTTTTTCAATTTCCCTAGGACATCAGCATGGAATTAGCTTCTAAAAACAAACAAATTTTCTGTTACTTGAGTTCATTTACATATTTTCCCTTTTACTATCACTAATATGTACATATTCACTGAGATGTAGTGATAAAACAGTCCAATTGCAAGTGTAGTTAATACAAAGGCATTACTGGAAATTGCTAAATTAGCATTCAAAACAGTAGCAAGGCTGTTATGTGCATAATTCTATAAAAATATTTTTTTTTCTCCTTGTGGATAACCATATACCAGGTGTGCTCAGATACATCAAATTTGCTTTTTTTAAAAAAACAGGATTCATAGGGAATCTGAAGCAGCTAATTGCTCCGTTAAAAAATTTCAAGCTTTTGTAAATACATGTTGGTCTGTGGTAGAAGTGCTGTTAAATGGTATCTGCCTTTTTTAAATTTTCTCCAAGATAAATAATTAGTATCTTAAATAGAAGAGATAGCAGCCAAGGATAGATCTAGTTTCTTTCCTTATAAAAAGTTTAATGAGATAAGAAGGTCGTATTTTTTTGAAGTCCTTATTTGTTTTCAATTTTGTCACTTGAGTAAATCAGCAAGTTAGGACTGTGGAAACTATAGGATACAACATTCATATGTTTTAAATAGCAGATTTCCAAATATATTAATTATAGTTCAGAAAAAAAATAATTCTGGTAATTTGAAGTGTGTTATCCTGGTAATTTGGATTATATGTAGGTAATATACAAACTCCCACACATGCCATACTAACTTAGACTTAGACTTATGGAAATGGAAGTATATATTGGAAAAATTCTGCAAAAAGACCATTTAATCAATATAGTCAAACAAACTCAATAAGAATAGCAGCTCTTTTAATACCAGTCTGATGAGGAAACAAGCAAGGTGAAGTCAATAAAGCATATAATATACATACTTTTCTTCCATTTGTTACAAATATAGTAAAGATGCATAAGCAGTATATATCTGTTCTGCTGATGTTGCAGTGAGACAATTGTATTTAAACCTCTCAAAATTACACACAACAGCATTTTAAGCAGAAATAAATCATTACAGTTCAACAAATTTTGGGAGAAATGTTTTTATTGAGACACTGCTGAAAGCACCAGTTTTTCCCCACAAAATGTTGAGGTGGTATCAATCTCCTGAAAGTTTGATGCACCTGCTGTGAGAAGTTTCCAGGTCATTTGCTTGTACATATACACTTCTGCTTAGTTTTTATAGCAGATTCAGTGAAAATGTGCATTTCCTATTGACATTGACACTTAATGGGTCTGTAAATAGTGGCGATAACAATATGATCACAGTTTACACTTTCTTTGTATGGAACCACAATTTGATTAAGATGTGGGACTTGACCAGTGGTGGGTTGTTGCCGATTTGGACCGGTTCTCCCATACCGGTGGCGGAAATTTGCCCCCGCTCGCTGAACTGGCAGCGATGGCCAGGTGGACACGCCCTGAACCGGTTCTTCGGGCGCCGCTCCTTGAAAGCGGCTTGCAAAGAACCCTCTGCGCATGCGCAGAGGCTTCTGCACATGTGCAGAGGGTCATTTGCATGACATGATGGGGGTGCATGCAAAATGCGCACTTCCGACACGATGCGAACCGGTAGGGAAGGTAAGTAGAACCCACCAGGAATGAAATGCTCCCGGTTCAGGCATGCCTGCGGGTCGCCGGACAGTTGGTAGCGACCGAAGCGGGAGACTTCGCCCACCTGCCTGGATGCCGCCATTTGGGTTCTTTTACCCTCTGCGCATGTGCAGAATGCTTTGCGCATGCGCAGAGGGTAAAAGAATCCAAATGGCAGCGTCCGGGCAGGTGGGCGAAGTCTCCCGCTTCTGTCGCTACTGGCTGTCTGGTGACCCCGCAGGCACGCCCGAACCGGGAGCATTTCACCCCTGGAACCCACCCCTGGACTTGACAGTATGTCTCTTTGACCACAGATAATCTAGTTCAATTGTTATCATATTTTGGCACAAAGAAAAAAAATAGCTATTGAAATTTATGTGGCAAACAAAGAAAATATACTCCTGATATTATCTCTTGACAGAAACAACATTTCAGCTTGGCTCCCAGGCTTCATGGAAAATAATTTATTAATTTATATTAGTGCAGTGCTCATATTTGTTTTTCCCCCAACAAATATTCATTTAAAGAACTTATATAGTACAAGAAATATTTTAGCTTATAAGTCTATTTCAAAATTATTTTGCTTCCCAAAGTGTATGTTCCTTTGCCATAGTCAGATTATCAGTTTATTTCAACTTAATCGTGTTTAAAGTAAACAACACGAAAGGAGAAAGAGAATCTTTTCTCGCCTTTTCTATTTCTTTGTCCAGTTGTATCATGTTCCTATTTGTATCGGAGGCACTATTTAAGGCACATCTAGGTTGAAAGGATGAGACAGTGACATCACCATTGCCTGGGTAACACAGGTGTCTCTGTCAAGGAGCTGAAGCAAATGACAGGAGCTCACACGGCCATATAGCAGTACTCAGGTCTCAAACGCGGGCTTGCTAACCTTCAACTCAACATCCTAACCATGTGAGCCATCACATTCCAGTTGTATGAAATGGATGTTTATTAAACATTCAAACCCTATATAATGATTTGAATGGACTCACTCACCACTTAATCACTGATCAGGTCCATACTCCCATAACCTCATCAATGCTATGAGATTAAATAGCTTCCAAACCACCTGGTACAATGCTATCAAGACTTCCTATTAAATGTATTCAATTGAGTTCACTTAATATTACACAGGTCATTCTCCATGGTGGTTGGAGCTAGCATTCAGAGTGGGTTGTCTCGTCCAATCAGGATGAGGACTGAGTCTGTCAATCAAAGTTCTTGCTCCGTCCGCCATCTTGTCCCAGTTTAGACTCAGTCCTCAGTGAGGAAAGACGTGGAGTTTGACTTCTCTGAGTGCTAGTTTCAACTCTGGATTCTGTATATCTCCTAATTGATCAGTCTTTTCTGTGAGTGTCCTTCCCCTGTCAATTGTCATCGAAGTCAGGGGAAGAGTCGGCATTTGGGCAGCTGCCCTTACCATGCTGACGGCTGTCAGCTCTGTAGCCTTTTGTCTCAGCGCTTGCGCTTGGCCTACGAGAGCCTCGTTATCAGCCCCTCTATTACCGGAGCTTCTGGGCTATTGGTTCACAACGGGAGAGAAGCGTGGAGCGGCTTTTGCAGCTGATTTTTGACATCGAGCCCCATGAGTTAGATTGTTTGCTCTGCTTCTGCTGAACGCTCCGCAATGCCCGCTGGCCCCAGGCTACAGGGCAATCGGTTGGGACGTGTTTTCCCCTTCCACACCTCTCTTTCTGCTTGGCTGCGAGGGGTGTGGGATTGCCTGTCAGGCTTGCTCACTTTCGATCGTCCCCCCTCACTCAGGACTTATTAAAGCCGGCCAGCAGTGTGTGCCTGGACCGTTTTGGGGCTTGCCCTTGGTCGGCACTTCAGCGCTGCCTTTTTCGTGCCTAAACATTGCGCAGCAGCTATTTCAAGCTATTAACTGCTCTCTACATTAGCAGTGGCCATTTTACATGCCCTTGAGGCTGTTTGTCTGCCCACTGGATTAGCGGTGGCCATTTTAAGTGCCTTTCAGGTTCCTTTGATGGACAGCTTCTGGCATAGCATCCTACTCAGTATGGCCGATCCCTGTTCTTCCTCAACGGCTGCGAAACCTTCCGGCAAGAGGCAGAGGAAATCCCCTAGGGAAGACTCGGGTCGGGATCATTCCCCTCCGCCCTCCAGGAGGCACCAGGCCCAATCTCAACCTTCGCATGCCAGTGAGCAGGTTGAGGCGTGTCAGGATCGGGCTCTTGGTGCACGCGTTACCCGGGGGGGAACAACAGCAGCTGGGTGCCGGCCAAGGGGATCAATTGGCCTTGGATCGCCCAGGTCTGCATCTGATTCCTGATGATGTTTGGGGCTCTGTTGGGTTTGTCAACCCTGACTTGCACCCTCCCCTATCTGCAGCTGTGCCTGTGGCCTCTTCTGTCAGTGTTTCTGCTGCCCCCATCGCTACTGCCTCTACAGCTTCGTCAGCTGCAGTCGCTGCTGCCTCCATCGCTACTGCCTCTACAACTTCATCAGCGGCAGCCGCTGCTGTTCCTACTGTTTCTGGGCTGGCTGGACCCCCTGTTCCAGCTTCAGCCGCTCAAGGGGGTTTTCTTCCTGCGGTCCAGATGGCTGCGGTTCCAGCTGTGGCAATTGATCCTGCCAATTTGCAGCTTATCATAGCAGCGGCAGTGCAACAGGGTCTGGCAGGCCTTCAGCACCTGGCTCGTCCGACTCCTGTGTATCCTGACTGTCCTTCCAGGTCTTTGCCACCTTTGGACTCTGCTAGAGCCCTTCACTGCTCGCATAGTCTGGACAGGTATTCCTCCGCTTCCAGCGAAGGCGACCAAGACCCTCTTTTGGAGGAGGGCGAGTATGAGGAGTTAGCCTTGTCGGATGATGAGGGTCTCCTACCAGAACAGCCAGTGTCCTCGGGCCTTTTTCCTCCGGCTTTATTTAAGTCACTGCTTTTTAACGCCCGTAATGCCACAGGAGTGCCTAACCCAGCTCCTGTACCATCAGAGGGGTCTTCCTCCTTGCAAGACCCTCTCTTTGTTGAGCATTTGCCGGAGCTTGATGTCATCCCTGCTCTGCAATTATTCATCGATTATTGTCAGCAGCAGTGGTCAGCGCCGGCCTCGGGGCCTATGCCGTCATCGCTGGATAGGAAGTACTTCAATGTTGCTCCAGAGCTGGCGTCCTTGTTGTCTCCTCCTTCGGTGGACACACCTGTGATGGACTTGCACTCCCCCAATGCTATGCCCGGGGAGGCAGAAGAGCTCCTGAAACTGGAGGAGCGCCGTCTGGAGCAGGCTCTTCTTAAGGCCCACCAAGCTGCGGCCTGGGCTGTTAAGGCCTCTTCTTCTGCATCTTTTTTCGCCCACATGTCACTGATATGGCTGAGGCAGATCCAGGAGCAGGTGTCCCCTTCGGACCTGAGGACTCAACAGGACCTCAACAAGGTCATCGCGGCGACGCAGTTCTCGGTGGATGCTTCTCTGCGGTCCTCCTGTTTTGTGTCCAAGGCGATCGCCGCGTCCGTCGCAGCCCGCCAACTGCATTGGCTGCGGCAGTGGTCTGCTGATGCAAGACACAAGTGGCACCTGGCATCTGCTCCCCTCCGGGGCCAACAGCTGTTTGGGGAATCCCTGGAACCTATTCTTGTTGAGTCTCGGGATCGTAGGAGGGTCCGTTCGCCCAATCAACTTGTTGGAGCTCCGGGCTATCTTCCTTGCCCTCAAGCATTTTCACCATCGGCTTTCGGGGTCTCATGTGCTTGTCCTTACGGACAATGTGACTGCCAAGGCCCATGTAAACAGGCAAGGGGGGACCCAGTCCCGGGCATTAATGACAGAAGCCATGAGACTCGGCCTGTGGGCAGAGTGCCGCCTGCTGTCCCTCACGGCAGAGCATATTTCGGGGGAGGCCAACAAGCAGGCGGACTGGCTCAGCCACTCGGAGTTAGATCCGACAGAATGGCTCCTGCATCCAGACATTTTCCATGACCTGACGGTTCGCTTTGGCCAACCCCTCATCGATTTATTTGCCACGCCGGAGAATTCCCAGCTCCTCAGGTTTTATACCCATTTTCCGTCCCGGGGGGCATAGGGTGTCAACGCTCTTTGGATTCTCTGGCCTCGCTGCCTCTTATATGCCTTCCCTCCCCTGCCTCTACTGCCCAGGGTGGTGCGGAAGGTTTTGGAGGATAGGGCGGAGGTCATCTTGGTGGCTCCGCATTGGCCTCAGAGGGCTTGGTATGCGGACCTCAGAGCCCTGTTGGCCGCGCCCCCGTGGAAGCTCCCGTCGTTACCGGATCTTCTCAGCCAGGGGGACGTTCTTCACCCGGACATTCGCTGGCTGCAGTTGACCGCTTGGCAGTTGAGCGGGGATTTCTCCGCCACCTAGACTATGATGCGGATGTTATAGATACCATCCAGGCCTCCCGGCGACCATCCACGAACCGCATCTACTTGGCGACGTGGAGAGCATTCTGCGATTGGTGTCATTCTGAGGGTCTTTCCCCCTTGCGTGTTCTGATCCCCAAGATTTTACGTTTTCTCCAAAAGGGGCTGTCATTGGTCCTCTCACCAAATACCCTCTGACGACAGGTGGCGGCGTTGTCATCCATCTTGTCTTGCGAGCATTCTGCGCCCTTGGCCCATTTTCCAATGATCCGTCGGTTCCTGAAGGGAGCTTCCTATCTCCGCCCCCCGGTAGTCCACAGGTTCCCGACCTGGGACCTTCCTTTGGTTCTTCAATCTCTCATCTCTCCATATGAACCTTTACACTCAGCGGGGCTCAATTTGCTCTCATTCAAAGTGGTCTTTTTGCTGGCCATCACGTCAGCTCGCTGCATTTCGGAGCTCTCCGCTCTTTCCATTCACCCAGACCTGTGCATCTTTCATCCAGATAGGGTCGTTCTACGCCTCAACCCGTCCTTTGTGCCAAAGGTCAACTCGTCTTTTCACCGATCGCAAGAGCTGATTCTTCCTACCTTCTGTTCCAGTCCGCGTCATCCCCGCAAATGGCAATGGCACACTCTGGATGTTCGGAGAGCTCTCCGGATTTATATTGACAGGACTTTGTCATTCTGGAGGTCTGAAGCACTCCTGGTCGGTTTCCTTCCTCGCTCCCTTGGGTTGAGGGCGTTGTCTACAACTATCGGCAGGTGGATTCGTGCGGCGATCGCAAAGGTGTATGACCTTTCCAGCCATCCTCGACCGGACCACATCACGGCACACTCCACGTGGAGCACGGCTACATCTGTGGCCTGGACGACGCAAGCCGCATTGGAGGAGGTGTGCCGTGCAGCTACTTGGGCGTCACCGACACAGTTTATTTGGCATTACAAAATTGATTCCTTCACGTCGGCGGAGGCCGCCTTTGGACGCCATGTGTTGCAACATGTTCTTGGGGGTTCCTCTTGAGAGTCGTTGGCGGGCACGACCTGGGTGTCTACCTTTTTTATTCTTTCCCACCTGGGGGACTTAATTGGCTTTGGTATGTCCCACTCTGAATGCTAGCTCCAACCACCATGGAGAAGGGGCGTTGGTCCTACCTGATACGCCCTTTCTCGTGGGTTGGAGCTAGCATTCAGCCCCACCCATGTTGTGTTCAGCAACAGTTTGGTTTTTCTATGTCTATTTCTTCTACAGACTTTGGTAGCACTCCGTGGGCCTTTCTGGTTGTTTCCTTTCCTGGACTTCGTTGGTTCCAGTTGGTTTCATTCCACATCGAGTCTGTTCTTCGGCTTCGTCTAAACTGGGACAAAATGGCGGATGGAGCAAGAACTTTGATTGACAGACTCAGTCCTCATCCTGATTGGATGAGACAACCCACTCTGAATGCTAGCTCCAACCCATGAGAAAGGGTGTATCAGGTAGGACCAACGCCCCTTCTATTCAGTGCAAGATCAAAGATGGAGCTGCACTAACTGAATATACTTCTTGTCCTTATATATGTTACCTCCTTCTGATGATTATGGAGACCCAAGAAATGGGCAGAGGAAATCCGTCATGCTCTGGTTATTTAGGATCAGGTTGTTTTGTTTGGTATCTGTTCTCAGGTGTCCTCTCCAACACCAAAGTTCAAAAGCATCAGTATTCTTTCCAGTCTGCTTTTTAAAAGTCCAACTTCTGCTTCCATAGAGTATCCCAGGAAAAAACATTGAATGCATAGTTGTGATCTTTGAGCTATAGACATATCCTGACATCTGAATTTTGATTTTTCTATATCTTTATTTAAACATATGTTTATAGCATATTTGGAGTAGAAAAACAAAATCAACATCAACATTCTTAAGATATGATGTAGCTAAGAGTTAATTTGCTCTGTATTCCCTTGGTGTAATTAAGTTAATTTATTGGCAGCAAATTAACGTAAAATGATCAGATAATTTTTTAAAATGAAAGTGGAAATAAATAAATTATGGAAATTACACTTGGAAATAAAAAATCATTGATTGAATACAGTTTGTTGGATAATACCCATTTTAATTACATTAATTCTAATTGTTGGTATAGCAGTAATTGAAAACGTATCTATTAATTTGTAATAAAAGAGTAAATTATGAAGGTAAAACAGAAGGAAATTTAACTATTAAAAAAATCAATGTTATGATAATTCTAAGAATCTGAATAATTAGCAATGAATGTCCCAAAAAGAATGAATTGAATGTGCATATAAATGAAATGTTTAAGGAATTTTATGCAATAATGCACACATTGTATACAATTAGTAAATCATGATCCAATGAGAGGTAGCTATTAATGCTGTCCGGTGCTCCAGATTCAATTCCCAAAAGATGGCATTTAGGAACACAGCATTTCTGTAACTCATTTAAATAAAATTGTTGTTTTTCAAGATCATGATGCAGATACAGAAGAAGCTGTGCAATTTGGAGAGAAGAGATGGTTATTGTAAAGATGGTTGTTCAAATATGCTACATTTGCACACAACATACATACCCATGCTCTGGAACTCCTTTTTGGTACTGGATCTGTAGCACTGCACAACCCAGTCAGCTATAAAATTAAAACTAGGAACTGTGAATTAAGCACTAGAATAAGTATACTGAAATGACATAATTAATAATTTTATGAAATACTAGCATACTAGTATATTTGAGCTGTTTTTTGAAAATCGCCCTTCTTTTTTCCTTTCTCTCTGTCTCTCTCAATGTCTTTCTCAAATGAAACGTTGTCTTCACCCATGAGACACGGTTGTTATTTCGGGTCATTTCCTCCACCAGCCTGTAATCTCTCCTACAGCTGAACTGTTTATTGTCAGGAGACCCCACTAGAAATATTCCATGGTTTCTCTTGGCTATTATTGTTTATGTCATATTGATTTTTATAGCCTAAAATGAATGCCATTAAATCATTATTAGAAAGGTGACACAAAATAGCATTTTTGAACAATGGTTTCAGTTAATAAATTTTAAGAGATGTTAGAAGAACATTGTGTTTCCAACTTTCTAAAGCAGGGTCTGTTTCCATTACTTTATCTCTCCTACTCTTGTTCTCATGCACAAGCACACACACAAAGCTGTAATGGATATTAGAAAGGAATTATATAATAAATAAAAAATATAAAATATATAATTAATACAGAGGAAAAAACAGGTTGTATGTAAGAATAAATAGAAACCTGACTTTTTATGTCATTGCATTTATTTTGCATGCCATTTCATTTATAAACTGGGGCTAGGGAGTTTTCATAAAAGAAAATTTTATTATAACTGTAATAATGCAATACTTCTGTCATAGTGAACGCTTATTTGTTCTCTATGAGCAAAAAAAGTAGATTTAGCAGATAGAGTTTGCTTTATGAGAAAAATCTATTTGCAAACTTTGAGAATCCCCCTGAATGATATTTCTTTTTTGTTTCTCAATGATTTGAGGAAATTTCCTTAAATAAATCACTTAAATTCAGAAATGTAGAAAAAAATAATTTTCGTAGGAGTAGCAAAATTCTTTAGTGAAGTTTTATATCCCCTTAATATAGGATGGACCTTCCTCAAAAAATATTGCAAGAATGATTTTTATTCTTTCCCTTTTCTTCCACATTTTAATGAATATGTTGTATTAAATGAGAGGTGGTCCTCAAGTTCAGATCATTTGGTTAGTGGCCATTGAAAAAAGTGGTCACACATACGGCTGTTGCAGAGTCCCAATGGCATGTGATTATGATCCAGGAACTTGGCAATCAGCTCAGATTTACAACAGTTGCAGGTTCCTGGACAACCTTCCCAACTGGCTTCCAATAAGCAAAGTCAATGGAGAACCCAGCAGGAAAGATTGCAAGTCTCATGGTCACGTGATGTCTTGCTTAATGACTGTGGCATAGAAAAGTCTTAAATGTGGGTGCAATCATGTAATACCTCACTTAGTTACCACATGGCTTAACAACAAATTTCCCAAGCCCAACTGTGGTTGAATTTTATTTTATTTTTTAATTTTACTTATTTGTTTTTATCCTACCTTTATTACTTTTACAAATAGCTCAAGGCACCAAACATATCCATCACACTTTCTCCTCCTATTTTCCCACAACTACCCTGGTGGGTTGGGCTGAGAGACAGTGACTGGCTCAAAGTCACCCTGCTGGCTTTCATGGATAAACTCACAGTCTCCCACTTTCTAACCTAGGGCCTTAACCACTAGGCCAAACTGGCAAATCATTATTGTTAATCACCTTTAGATTTTGCAGCTTATGAATGCAGTATACAAATGTATTAAATATAGAACAATTAATAATGGAGTTTACTTGAAACAATGCTAGAATTTTATACTGCTTGTAAATATTGACATAGCTTTCAGTTAAATTTGGAACAACATAATCTTGCAGTCCATGTTTATGCAGGAAATCTGCTGCTATAACCTCCCAATTAAATTGGTAATCAGATTCTAATTAAAAACCTGTATTTAGTGCTATTAACTTCCAGTCCAGAAAAGTATTAATGGATGTACATTGATTTTAAATGATAATACCTGAGAAGTTCTAGTATCAAACTTCGTACAAATTTAAATTGCTTACTAAAAATTTTTCAACTTGGACATATTTGGTTACTGCACAATATTGTAATGTGTAATACAAGAAATCACATGGGATCAATAGAAGGCATAGACTTTTCTCCTCTTTACATCTACTTTTATGTGCTGATAATAGGTAAAAGATATAAAAAAGTCAAATTATCTGATAGGGTTATTTTGACTTTATTTTTCAAGTGAATTGGAAACTGGCCAAAAGAGTAATGATTTGCTGATTTACATCCTTGTTACTTAAGTAATTTTTAAAAATGGACAAGTTTTTGTTATGTTTTGGAAATAATATACTTGGAGTTACTGTACATAAAATGTTTATTTATCATTTCCCCATCTATTAATTTAAATAGAATCATATGCAATTGACTACTAGTACTAATATGTTGCTGATGTTATTTATTTATATATTTTTGTAATAGGAAAGCAATATATCCAAAACTTGATGAATGCCCTTTTTAAATAACAATTTGCAAAGAAACATATCACTATGCTTTTTCAGTGTGAAATCATTGAATTCAAGCCTTAAAATTTATTTGCTTGATCTTTTATGCCTTTTAGTTACATCTCACACAGAGGTGGTATTCACTTACTTTCCCTACCGATTCGCAAATGTGAGCGCGCGCGTCCATGCATGCGCACGGCCTTGCACGCATGCACGCGGCTTCAAAACGAGCCTAAATAGAATGACATAGCGCCGGNCGCGGGGGGGGGGGGGGGGGTGGCCCCCACCCGCTGGTCGCCACTACCAGTTCGCCTGAACCGGTCCGAACTGGCTGAATACCACCTCTGCTCTCACATCACATACAGTATATATTGAAAACTTGATAAAAATAAACAAAGTGCACAAAGATTTCTGAAAATATGCACAACTGTCATATTGTAATATTGTTCATTCAGAAAACTTTTTGTTCACAAGGGCTTCTTTGTTTCAATATTGCATTTGTTCAGCCAATTTCATGGAAGTCAGGATCTTGATCAGAAAAAAATGGTGCCATGGTTATCAAACAACAACAGAGGTATTTGTTATTCATGCCATGTATTTAGAGAAGAGTGCGTAAACATAAGTAAAAAAAATTAATATGGAAAAAAGGTATAGAAGATTGTTTTTTCCATTGAGAAAAAGATAGCCCCAACTTACAATTTTAGTAAAAGGCAGAAAGCTATTTTTCAGGATCCACACATCACTGATCTTCAGCACTTGACACTCTGGAGCAACCAAATTCTTTTATTCAGTAAGACTTTGATTCCACTTGCAAGCTTCTAATTTTCACCTCCAACAAAAAACTGAAAATGAGGACCACAAAATGTGTACAGAACATAACGCGATATTTCTATCAAACATCTAAGGATTAGATGTGCTAACATGTTAATCCATGAGTATATGATGCCATTCTTCAACAGTATGGATGACAGAACGTGAATTTGACAGAAAGGCAGCTATGTGTTTTTTCTGCACATTTTATTTTGCATGTCAAAATGAAAAATATATGCAGCATTTGAAGGTGTTACTGGCATCCTTGTAGGCAACATAACAAATGCAAATTAATTTTAAAAGAAGATAGAAGTCATTGAATTTTTATGTGATAAAATTTTGACTTAAATTTATCTCCTATTATTGCATAGTTTACTTGGGATATTTTGGGTCTGAAAGCTCATGCTTTCACATTATGTATTTCTATTAAAGCATAAAAGCCAATATTTGAAAATGCCATAATTCAGGAGTTTTAGAATGTTTTACTTGCATTATTGAAATTGATCTATTTTCTACTTTCTGCACTATGAAGAGTTTTTAAATTTATTTTCTTATACATCTCAAGTTAAACATCTGTAAAATCTATATGTTAAGGAAATGCAAGTAGGGAAATAAGCATGAATTTTCTTCTATTTGTATGGATGAACCAAAGAACTATATTGATCAAAGCACATCATAACTTCCATTTTTTAACCTTTTTGGGCATAAATATGCAAAGGAGAAATGTAGCATGTCAGTTAAGATAGATGGGTAGCATATTCTAACATGGAACTTTTCAAATTTTCAAGTGCCTCTCCCAACATCTTTGATAAAGAATTTGGCCTAAGAGTCAGAAATAAGCAAATAATTGTTCAAATGTTTTTAGGCCATTTATCATAACCACTAGCAGCTTGGTAGTTGCCAAATAATGTGCAGGTTTTCCAGTCCATTAGTGTTCTATTTTCTTAGGGCATCCAGCTTGATATCCTTTGAGCTGGATCCAGTGAGACCCTTGCATGAATGCAAATGTGGCAAAGCAATTTTTGCCTTCCATCAACCTTTGAAATATTTTGCATGCCACAAAGTTGTTCAAAAAAAAAAAAGTTGCTTGGGAAGTGGAAAGGAGGGGGTGTCCATAAACGAAGGAAAAATAATCAAAGTTCTCTTTTCTCTCTATAAACCATTTTCATGAAGAAAGGTAAACTCTCTTGTCAGACTCAACTGCCAGTGACTATATGGTCAAGTTCATGGTTTTTTTTTCTGGACAAGGGTATAGAACATCTGATTATTATTATTATTATTGGTTCTGTTTTGTTTGAATCACCAGTAGTCTCTCCTATATGCTATTGCATAGAATACAATAGATAGATGGTTAGGCTGCTATCTACATACTAATGCTCTTAATTTTTTCAAGGCATTTTTCTACCAAAATAAGTTGCATGGAGAGGAAGGAGTAAGGATTTGATTTTGAGGGGGGGGGAGTATTGCTTTTTGATTATACAGACTGTACTTCTGAGCACAGTTAGCATCAAGGGTCCACAGTAAAATGTCTTCTGCTGAGCATTAAATCATATCTGTGATGGGCAGCAGAAATGCTTCAAAGAATACAATGTGGGTGGTTGCTGCCATTTAATTTCATTTAATGCCTCAGAAAATTACAGAGAAATTAAATAACAGCTGGACCCAAATGATTAAAAAAAATCTATTGGATTAGATTTTTAAAAAATGAGGGTAGAGAGGAAGCTATCCAAGGTAGTAAAATGCTAATATTAATCCTCAAGATTCTTTTTTTTTTAATAATATGGTTTATACCTGAACTTTCAGTGAATAGAAATGATATGTAGCTTCTCAGAATTTCATTTTAGTTCAATTGAGGGGTCTGACATCCACTAGGCTCAGCAAGTTATATTTAATCAAACATTTTTCTTAAGGTCTTTTTATCCATAAATAAATATTTGCCAAACTGGACAAAAACACAGACTTACCCTTTTAAAAATATTGTAGGTGTCCAATTGATCTATTTCAGCTTTCTTTACTTTTTAAAAAATCTGCTAAAATAGAATTGCCCAGCATCCCTTTTACTGTGATAGTCCATAGATTCAAATTAAGGTGGCTATTTAGTTTTTGCACCCTAAAGGCAGTGATGGTATTCAAAAATTTTTACTACCGGTTCTGTGGGCGTTGCCCTATGTCAGCTCCCTAGTGCATGGCCTTCCGGAAGGCGGGGAGGAGGAAGTTCATTTCCAAACTTCAGGTAGGCCCATTGGGTCTGTTTTTCGCCATCCACAGGCTCCGGAGGCTTTCCTGAAGCCTGGGGAAGGCGAAAACGGCAGGCATTAGAAATCAAGTCTAATGAAAACAGAATATTTATTTTTTTATTTTTATTTTTGTCAAGCATATATAAGATTACAGTAAAAGTATAAACATTTATACATGAGACGGTTTTGAGTACATGGGAACATTAGGACAGGGATGGTAGGCACGTTGGTGCGCTTATGCACGCCCCTTATAGACCTCTTAGGAATTGGGTGAGGTCAACAGTAGACAGTCTAAGGTTAAAGTTTTGAGGATTTGGGGAAGAAACCACAGAGTCAGGTAGTGTATTCCAGGCATTGACAACTCTGTTGCTGAAGTCGTATTTTCTGCAATCGAGTTTGGAGCAGTTCACTTTTTAGTTTGTATCTGTTGTGTGCTCGTATATTGTTGTGGTTGAAGCTGAAGTAGTCATTGACAGATAGGGCATTGTAGCAGATAATTTTATGAACTATGCTTAGGTCATGCCGAAGGCGGCATAGTTCTAAGTTTTCTAAGCCCAGAATTTCAAGTCTTGTGGCGNGTGAATGTGTGTTGTGGCCAATGTGTAAGACAGCATTTGTTGGTTGAGATTTGAAGTTGTGACTTGTTTGACCATTCTGACACATAATTAAGGTCTTTTTGAAGGGTAGCAGCATTGTCGGTAGTGTTGAATAGTTTTACATCATCAACGAAGAGAACGCAGTTGCTTTTAATGTAATCGCAAAGGTCATTTATGTAAAGTATAAAAAGTGTTGGCCCTAAAACGCTGCCTTGGGGGACACCGCTGTTAACATGTACAGGATTTGATATAGTGTTCGATATTTTGACCACTTGTTGCCTGTTTTACAGGAATGCATTTATCCATTTATGCAGGGGGCCAGAAATGCCATAAGATTGCAGTTTTAGAAGTAGCTTGTCGTGCACCACTGAATCAAAGGCTTTACAGAAGTCTATGTAAATTGCATCTATTGCTTTGCCTTGATCGAGTTGTGTAGTTCATATGTTTTTGCAGTGTAGGAGTTTAAGAATATCTTAAAAGAATGCACCAGTTCTGGAAAGAATGGCATCCAGATTGAGAAAGAGCAGGTTATCAGATCAGCATTGGTTTATAACACAAAATAAAGTATTCTCAGAAATATAATTGGAAGAAATGCAAACTTCTACAGGGTAAAGAAATCAAAGTTTAATTCAGACAGTAGAAACAAACCAGGGGAAGTAGAGGAAGTTATTGAAGCATTTTCAATCCCAAACCAGGCATCCTCTCCTCTATCTTTTCCTCAGAAAGAACAACTGGAAAACAAGAGGAACTGAAATGAAAAGTATCTGGACATATAGAAAAACAACAGAATAAGGTTGCTTAAATTAAAGCTTGTTACAAAAAAGGTAGCACAATACCAACAAAATCAGCTTATGTACATCATAGCTGCAGTTATAATTGAAGGTCTTGAATGCAAAATTGAAGGTCTTGAATGCAAAATCAACAAAAAGTGGGGGAAAGCATCACCAAAATAGGTTGGAAAGTCAACATGCTAAGATCAGATGCAAGCAAGCTGGAACTAATGAAGGAAATCCTTGTGTGGACAAATGCAGTCTGAATATCTGGATGACTGTGCAAACAACAATAACAACCTAATTAGTAACTAAAATCACACAGACTAACTGCAAGCAACAGTTAGACAAAGTGACAATACTGGTATATTTAAATATCTGCAAGAAATGCCATTTGCTTATAATCAAGAACTGGCAGGACCACAAAGCAGACAAAGTAATAGAAAATGAAGAAGCTAAATTGTTCTGGGACTTTAGAATTCAAACAGACTGGCATCTGTCACATAACACTCCAGACTTAACAATTGTTGATAAGAAAGGCAAAAAAGTCTGCATAGTGTATGTGGCAGTATCTGGAGACAACAGAAAAGAATTTAAAGAGCTGGAGAAAAATCACCAAATACAAAGACTTGTAAATATGTCTGACTTCAACAAAAGAAAAGGATAATTTAACAATGAAAGCAAAAATAGTAGTAATAGCAATAGGTCCCTTTATACATAGTAATCCCAAAACATATGGAGCATCATTTAAACAGAATTAACAAAAATCACTATTAGTCAATTACAAAAGATTGCTTTCTTTGGAACAGCTTAAAATGTTTGACAATATCTTTAGTACCATCAAGCAACTTCTGTGTATCCCAGGTCATTGGGAAGGACTTGATAGATAGATAAAAATGCCAAATCCAGTCTAAAGATCTAGCTGATATGTGACCAACCATAATAACAGATTAAATCAAGGACACAGCTTTAATGTGAAATAGTTATTACTGATGTTTGTCAAATCCCAGTTAGAGTTAAATAATGGTAACACTATGTCAACTTTTTTCCTTGGTCAGCATGACTTCAAACTTAAGTGTAATATTGGATAAATCTTGGATAAATCTTGTACACAGACATTAAACATGTGCCAAAGAAGACCAAACATTCTCATAAAATTAGCAAACAATTGAAAGAATAAATGGAAATACAAATAGAACAGAATATATGTACCTCAAGGATTGAACTGTGGTGTCCTTGCTCCTCTCTTTGCATCATTGCTTGCTTGCAGACATTTCATTCCCAACTGGGTAATATGTTCAGTGCTGAAGATGTTACGTCATCAGGTAATGTAATGTCTGCAAGCAAACAATCAAGTTCAGGGAACCTACGTATCCCTCCACAAAGGAGGAAATATTCAGGAAAATCTCCACTCAAGGAAAGAAGAGCAAGGCAAGACTTTCTTTTATCAATCTAATGGCTTGGTTTACCTGCCATTATAGCTTATTTTTTTCCAGCCCAATGCAGCTCCTTTAAGTTATACAACATTTGAGGCAGTAATCTGCTGGTCACTATGAAAGGGAGAATTAAAATACCCTGCAATTATGGGGAAAGGTGATGCTGCTGCTCAGAGAAGCACATGGCAAATAATTTATTTATCTCACTTTTTTTAATTGGTTGTTTATCAGTCTTACTATTTATTTTCTGATGTCCATGCATTCCTTGATCCATTGGGCAGAAACTAGGATCCCAACATAATGTTTACTCCGTGTTTTGCAAAACTTTTTTGTAATCTTGGTAAAGAGAGGATGCAATAAACAATTTATATTCTCAGGGGAAAACATGAAACCCTAAGCCCCCTCTCTCCATTGAAAGAATTGTTTTTACCATGGTAAATAAAGGATTATAACTAAAACCATAATTTGACAGTGTTTGAAATATCTCTATACTGCTTTTCAGCCACAATACTCTGAGAATGAAAATAATAATATCTCAGAATCACACATTAGTTAACTTACAATCTAAAAGAAAGGAAGGGTGAAGGAAAAAGGAAAATAAGAATTTTAAGTATCAGCTCTAGAAAGCATATGGTCTCATAGTGATTTGCTGTACTACTAGTACATAGGATCAATGATTTTCATGCTACTGGAAATTGTTACTTGATGGTTTATTTCCTCCCCCATGATTTCAGTATAATGTTTTCAAACTTGCTATTCATTCAGGTTACTTATTCAGAACAGTCATATGTGATTTTCTTACTGGGAGAAGAAAATAAAATAAGTAGTATCTTCAGCTGCAATTATCACTAAATTGTTGTATCTGCCCACAGTACTAATATAAATTTCAACTTCAGTTTAACACAGCAGTTGGTATACAGCTTTTAAAATACGTCAATTTGTTAAAGCAGTGAAATGTGGGAACATTTATTAGCACTGCTTCTGTTCTGCATCATGTAAATTGGGGCTAAATCAATGCAGCTATTACTTTTGATTTTGAGTGAGCTTGAAAAGAAATAATGTTACTCATATAGGTACAAAGCACATTAATCAACAGAGTGGAAGGAAGTATCATATCTAAGTCCTTTGGAAATATTTTGTACCTACAGTGCAAGCAGATTGAGTAGCTATGGCGAACTCACTACATATAAATTCTATTGATATTATGAATAAACTGAATTACATTTAAAAGACTGTGGAAGACATGAAGTTGCTCTCTCATACAAGCTATCAGCCAACTAAATCACTCATATAATGTCAACCAATTAAACATTCTACATCAATTATTCACTAGCCTTTTTAACCTGCTATATGGTTTGTTAATTGAGATTCTACTTTAAAAGTGAAGGCATACCTTCTAATTTTTCTTTTCTTGTTATTCTTTTAATTTATTTAGTTTATATTAGATTTTATTGTTGTAGATTGTAATCTTTAATAAAATTACTAAAAAAGTACAGGTGTCAAAAGGACATTATAGTGCATATAATTTATAGTGCATATAATTTAGGGAATTAAAACATCACCTGTTTTTAGAAAGAAGTCCCATGCTAAAGAAAATGGGTTAAAACAAACCCATACAATATTTTTTCACCTCGTCTAAAACAACACAGAACCAAAATAACTTTTAACACATTGTACTGTACTAATTAGAATTTGCACTGACAAAAGCTTTCATTAATTAATATACCTGTTAAAATATTCAGCTTTAGATATAATACTATGTATTACATACTTCCCTGACAGTCTTGGAGATAGGCAGAGTAGAAATTATAAACTAATATTTACAATAATGCACATTTGGAAAGCAGAAGTGAATCCTCCAACTTTCAATCTCTAACCAGTTCCATCATTAATTGAAAACCTCTGTACTAAGAAATGATAGAAAAGGGATTATCAAGCTACAATTAGTCTCCTTTAATATATCCTGCTATATTGAGATGTTTCTTATAATTTCATTCGGCTAAAGCACAAGACCACATGTATTATGAAATTATATGGAAACCTTTCTTCTTTCTTTTTTTCTTTTCTATTTTTGCTTTGGAGATATCTCAGTACAAATGCACATCAAACTTGTCAGTAGTGCTATACTTTGAAAAGTGGCCTCACAAATATTCCAGTTCAATGGAATTATACTGTGAATAAGATTTTTCTGTATATTTTAATGTTCTTTGAAAATGCTTTTTGCATAATGTGTTTTGTTACATTTTACATATGACGGATAAAAATAAAAGAAATAAATACTCAACATACATAATTACTCTGCTGAAAAACTTTGAATTACAGATGATGTGGAGCCTATCTCTGGTATATGATTTGATATAGCTAAAACTCTCACTACAATAGCATACATGAAGACATGCCATTTAGTGATCAAACATCTCTGGAGCTAATATTATAGTAGCCTAGGTCTAGCAATCCACAAACAGAACATTTCTCATGCCATTGGTCCATTTCCTTGAGCTTATGAGCTGTTTTTAATTTATTAAAAGGGAAATTACAAATTGTGTGTTTTACATCAAACTAGCAAATAAAAAAGAATAAATAAATGGTGATAATTGGTGAGGTGTCTTGCATAAGTCATTTTGAAATTTAAAAAGATGTGAAGTGCTTCTGCTCCTTTGTGCCCTTGAATAAGTTTCACAAGAACATTTGAAAACAAAACATGAACTAAGTTTGGACAGAACAGAATTCCAAGGCACTGTTTGTTTGTAGAGGATATGTTATCTGTGTCATATGAAGCTTCTATTTCTTAATTCCACTACAGTGAAAGGTTAATATATGAGCAATTAGTAATATGCTTTATGGGAATAATTTGCAAAGAAAATGATACATGTGGCACAAAAATTGTAGTAACTCCCCAACAGATTTGTCCTTATTATAGCAATAAAAAACCCTTCACACACAGTGAATAAAAAGACAACACTATTTCATATATCATCTGTTTCACAGAATGCATTGTCATCAAGGAGTCAAGTTTCTGCCAATTTGTTTGTGGAACAGATGCTTTGGGAATATATGATATACAGTATGACACTTAGGAAAATAGATCCATCTGCAAGAACTTCATGTTTGCAAAAGCTAAATTCTGATGGGATATCTTTATCCCTTTAGCATCTTGGAGCAAACAGGTTGCTCCATAGTAAAGGTTTCACTTCGTTGGGATGACTTATAAATTAAATATCCTTCCTGAAGGAATGACATTTGATTGGAATGTCATTTGGAATGCTCTAAAATTCTTCATATAATTCTTCTAAGTTGGAGCCCCCAACAATTCACATAGAAGCTGGTCTATATTATTCCTTTGATTGTGATGGACCAACACATTGACTGACTGAAAACTGATACATATTCAGAGTCAAGTCAAATACCTATTTTCATGTATAAAATAAAGTAAAAATAAAAATTAATAAATCTTTCTTCATTTACTTTATTAGTTGTAGTTTGTAAAGTAGCTGAAATTCTGCATATCTTTTCCCACTGTACCCAGTAGGATGTATTTCTGAAGAGATACATAACAGAAAATATAGCACACTTTAAGCATGTAGCATGCAATAAGTCTATTATTATTATTATTATTATTATTAGACATGTAACAATGATACCCAGTGTCATCGGGGCACTTGGTAATAATAATCCAGTCTGAACATTTGGCTGCCTTGTTGTTGTTGTTATTATTATTATTATTATTATTATTATTATTATTATTTTACTTTATTCATTAAACATGAAAGTCAGTCAACTGAACATTCAAAAATGCATCACAAATACCATTGACTGGTATTTATGATGATGATGATGATGTTATTTGAATGTACACATTTAGTGTACAAACTGATACATCTTTCATAAAAGTTAGAGGGCTTTTTCATCTGTGATTATTCACTTCAGTTGGGTGTAAAATGTATTAAAATATCTCACTTTCTTTTTGCTCCTGATATAATTTCCAAATGATACTTATAAATAGAAATGAATGTCACAGGCTGCTACAACACTATACTGTATAGTATTATCCCACTCCTTACCCAGTTTCTCCCATTCTATTCACTCCATGTTCTGGTGTAAGTGATATATTGTTCTGCATAATTGCCCTCCAATATGATAGCAGAGTGCAAAGTAAATTATACTATGTATTACAGGAGTTGAGAAACATAGGGAATGGATGGGGAGATAGCCTAGTGCAATGATGGCGAACCTTTTAGAGACTGAGTGCCCAAACTGCAACCCAAAACCCTTATTTATTGCAAAGTGCCAACACAGCAATTTAACCTGAATAATGAGGTTTTAGAAGAAGAATAGAATAGAATAGAATAGAATAGAATAGAATAGAATAGAATAGAATAGAATAGAATAGAATAGAATAGAATAGAATAGAATAGAATAGAATAGAATAGAATAGAATAGAATAGAATAGAATAGAATAGA
>QLTV01001038.1:59736-76633 GCA_003457575.1 Thermophis baileyi
CAAAAAACTTTAACCTTAGACTGTCTACTGTCGACCTCACCCCATTCCTAAGAGGTCTGTAAGGGGCGTGCATAAGCGCACCAGCGTGCCTACCGTCCCTGTCCTACTGTCCTATTGTCCTCATCTATCTGTATTCACTTTGATTATGTTTATGTTTATACCTATACCTGCTATCTTGTACATGTTTGATAAACAAATAAAATAAATAAATAAAATAAATCATAGGGTGACTCAACTGCTTGCCTGCTTACACACATTAGCTTTGTGATTGTAGGCATATCTTGTGCAATTCATTTAATTATTGACTGTGAATTTTCATAATATGTAGAAATATCCTCACTCAATAGGATCAATAGCTTTTTCAAACTTACTTTGCATGAGACAGATGATTTCCAGGAAATCCAAAATGAACTTTTCTAAGAAAGTTTTTTTCTTTCTCAATTTTTCATTTTTCTAGGCTTTCTCTATAAAGGGATCAAACTGAATCAGAATTAAATGAACTAAACAAGATATCTTCCAGGCAATAATATAAGGCATTTTTGTGTGGCTTAGGTGCCCATCATCAAAATGGGCCAGAAACCATTCCTCTCCCCACCCTGCCAGTTTTACAAATATGATTCTTTATAATTTTTTTCTATAGATAGATAGATAGATAGATAGATAGATAGATAGATAGATAGATAGATAGATAGATAGATAGATAGATAGATAGATAGATAGAATAATAAATTATGCATTTGCTCTGAGAAACAGTATAAAGTAAAACCAATTCATATCACAAAACAGCATGTTGGTAATATACTCAGGAGTATTGGGGTGGAGGTTTGAATGAGCAGGGTAAAACAATTGCATATTGTTTTTTTATATGGAAATTTTTATGACCAAAAGAGTTATAGAAGTGCAATATACAATAGATGGCATTCTAAGAGTCTTTGCTGCACAGCTATGATGGTTGGAAGTGAGGTTTTCTTACAAGAAAATCTTTTGAGCAACTGATACTTAGATAAGCACCATTTCTTCCTAGAAATGTAATAATCTACACAATCAAGTTCAGTTATATTTATATTTTTCCTAGTTAACTATTTCTCCATTTTTGTGTAATCTTCCTAGAAAGGAAGAGAAATGGATAGTAATAAGTCAATAATCTAAGTCAATAGCTAGGATCAGAAATGTATACCTAAGACTTCTGGCTAATGTCGCGGTGATATCGGACGTGAGGAGTGGGTCTCCATGCTCCCACACCGAGTTCTCCATATTAGAAGGCTCTGAAAGGAGCTAAAGCAGGGGTGAAATTCACCAGGTTCTGACAGGTTCTGGAGAACTAGTAGTGGAAATTTTGAGTATTTTGGAGAATCGGCAAATACCACCTCTGGCTGGCCCCAGAGTGGGGTGGGAATGGAGATTTTGCAATATCCTTCCCCCAGGAGTGGGGAGGGAATGGGGATTTTGCAGTATCCTTCCCCTGGAGTGGGGTGGGAATGGAGATTTTGCAGTATCCTTCCCCTGGAGTGGGGTGGGAATGGAGATTTTGCAGTATCCTTCCCCTGCCATGCCCACAAAGCCATGCCCACAGAACCGGTAGGGAAAAATTTTGAATTTCACCCCTGAGCTAAAGCCACCCTGGAAGGGTGGTGAAGAAAAGAGAGGCGCCCTGAAGGTCATGGAGAGGTGCAATCTCTCCCGCTTGTTTCAGGGTTTTTTTTTCCCTCTCCTTCACAATGAGGAGAAGAGGCAGCCAAAAATGGCTGCCTTGAAGCTGGGACAGCCAAGGTAACAAAGAAAGTGCAGGAACGGTGTAAATGAACAATGAATGGAACTGGGTGAGATGATTCCTTTTTTACTCAAAACCTAACCTTAAAAAGAAAAGAGAGAAAAAATCCAAAAGAGACTCTTAACTATTTATTAAAGTGGCGAATAATCACATACACAGAGAAAAACTATAGACCTGAAAGAAAAGAACTAAGAGAGGAAAGGTTAAAAATTTCAAAGCACAGAAAATTGGATGGATAAATTGGGTAGGCGTTATTTTGGAAAGGCATTTCATAATGCTGGATCTATCTAATAATTGATTTTGCTCTTATAAATTGAATTTAAAGTGGATTTAATAGCTGTTAGACAACGCTGAAACCTAAGCTGAGAGTGCCATCTACTGACGAAGGAAAATATACCATACTCTACAACCCTGGGAATTTTTTTTATTAGAAAAGTAAACAACATTTATTTGGAGAACTGTGGTGATATTTACTGTTCTATACTTATCTACCTTATGACTATGGGAGGTTCAATGGTGAGAACAAGGAAGATTCCTAAATAAAGCAATTTTTGAATGCTATTAAATTTATAGAGGGGACATAAGGAGATACTTGGAGGTTTCCTGGACTACCTGAATGTCTGATTGAATAATCCTGGGATATAAAAGAACTGTGACTATAGTATTCTTTGAGGAGCAACATTAGGCCTGAACATATGGTTGTTGAACTATTGAGTAAAAGTGGACCTTATTAAAATAAGACAATATGCTCCATATGGGAGAAATGAGTGGAAGTGCAAAAGAAATATTGTTGATGTTCAAAGGCATTAAGGACTCTATAACAAAGAACTTTAGGGAGATAAACAATTTAATGCAAAGCATAGATGGGAAAATAGAAAATATTCTACAAGGGACAATGAATAAAGACCAAGATGCCAAGGAGAGGGGGGAGACAACGGAAAGAATGGAGTTTCCAAGAATGGAGACAGAACAGATAAATCAACAAGCAAAACAAGAAGAGAAAATAATAAAGGCCATAATGATTAATGAAACAAATCAGGGGAAAGTATCTTAAGAGATTTAAAAATGGAATGGAAAAATACCATTGAAAAAGAAATAGGGGTTTGGGCAGATACCCTGGAGGATGATGGATAGAAAGGAAATGTTATTTCTTGGTGTGTTTTTCCCCTTCTTTCTTTAATATAATGGGGGCCTGGTTAAAAGTTAGAGTAGAAGTAGAAATAAAAGATATACATATTATAAAAGTAATAAATTGTACACATGTTGTACTCTGACAATAAAGGTTTGAATTGAATTGAATTGAATTGAATTGAAATAGATGGAAGATTAGAGGCTGAAAGATGGATTTAATAGGTTTAAATAATATGGTGATTGTTGTCAGGATGGAGTAAGGGAATTAGATTTTAATACAATATGTAAAGAATTAAATGGAAAGATTAGAGGTTGAAAGTATTATTATGCATGTTTAAACAATATTGTAATTGGCATTAGAATGATACCTTGAAATATTGAATAATTAAATAATGAAGGTTTATATCTTAATACAAATAGGAGTATTAATACTAGGAGTATGTAAGCTTAATTAATGTAACAAATATTATTGATATTAGTATTGTTATTTGTATCAAAATGAATGATACCCAGATGCCACACTGTTCATGTATTGTTGTTGATGTATATATAAAAATAAAATAAAAAACATACACAAAAAAAGAAATGTATACCTAAAAATTGTTCTTTCCATCTCCCCCTCCCTTTTACTTTTTAAGAAACTCTTTTAATTGGATTATCTGAACCACAGAATGAGATGTGTATGTGCGTGCATGTGCATGCATGTGTGTGTACACACAAAGAAATATCTGCATGGATACACATGGAAAAATCACAGTCTTCTAATCTCTTGGCAGCATGTGTTTTTCTTCAGTTGCTGAGGTTACTGGGTTGCCTGTGATATAAAGCTAGTTTTCTCAGAGCAGATAAGACCTTAGTTTACAAGATGCACACTTGGGCAGTTTGAGCACAGTGATGCTAGACAGAGTCAGTGATTGGAAATTTCTGCTTGGACTTTAGGAGAGGGCTATTTCATATGCTTGTCTTTTTTGGTCTGCTGTTTCAAAGGCATATAAAGTCACAACCAAAGAACACTAATGTTAACTTAAAATGTCATGCCAGTCTCCCAAACATATCTAACTGGAAATAGATATCCTATGATCTGCTTCATATAATCCTAAATTGAATTTAAATGTCACCTGAATATGTTAATCTCTCATATTCCCAAGTTATGAATTGCTTTTTAATATATTTTTAAACTTTATTTGTTTGAAAACATTTTGTTCCATAAATTCAGCTTATTATTGTTTTGGGTACCATTATTTCACACTGAGGGGTATGTCTAAATAGTCACCTAGCAAACTTGGCTCCAAAATAAATAATTTACCAATACAATAAGCACACAAAGTGCCCATTTTCTCTCTCTGAAGAATGATCCTGCAGGTCAAATATATTTCAAGAATGTGCCTGCTTCCCTTTCTTTGAAAGTCTGGACAAAAGGAGTACCCAACACCCCTTTTTCTGCTGATTAAGGACCTTTAGAATGTGCAAATACCTTTTTTCCCACTATGTTTTTAGTGCATCCATGCCTTATATTGCCTTGTTCCTTATTTAAGGACTTATTTATTGATAGATGATATAAGGCTAAATAGACAAAGAGACAGACAAACAATGAGCATACTCCCAAAGAAGAGAATGCATTATAGTGTAATAGAAAGCCTTCACAAATGTAAAACTCATGTATTTAGCTCCTTTCATAAGCATTTCTTAAGATTAGGTGGATATAACCTCCTTTTGAGTTCAACATTTCCCCCCCCCCCCCCCCGCAAGCTACACTGGCAAGTATTCCCTATGCTTCCCCCATTTCAATTTCCATTAGAAAATGTTTCCTTTTTTATCATCTTTAAATATAAGAAAATAATATATATATTCAGAAAAACAAGGACTTCTGATTTTTATTTTTTCCACCACCTCTGTTTTATTATCATTCAGTTTTTCCTCTGAATAGGTTCTGCACATGTAGCTCTGAAAAACCCGTAAGAATTATTTTATATATATATAATACTTGTGTGTATCTATATAGATATATAATCTTCAGATTACAGACTTCATTATGTGAACTTTGTCTATCAATGCTATACCTGCCACAACATACTAATAAAGAAAAAATGATATAATTGTACTGGTCCAAAAGGCAAACTATTAGATTACAGTAGAAATGTTGGAAAAAAGGATCGGTGTGTTAACTTGAAAATGGATTTTGTCTCAGAATTGAAAAAAGGTATTTCATTGGATTTATATACATATACACACTTTGTGTGTATGTGTTTGTGTATCTGTGTTTGTGCATGGAAAGATAGAGAGAGAAAGGAAGACAGACAGTCAGACAAGAGACAAAGAGAGAGATGAAAGATGTAATATATAAAAGACCATTTTCTGGTTGTCTCAAACTGAGATTTTTATATGTTGAAGACTATTGCACTTAATAAATACTTCTCTCATGAAATAAACTTAGCCTGTACTACATTGTAATTATGGAGAGAATGGGATCAATATAACTAATGTTGTCTTCCGTTCTGCCATGCATAAAGATCTGCATCATTGTGACATTGTTGGTAAATAGTTCAGATGATCCTTTTTAAAATAATTGCAGATTTTATTCAGAAGTACTGCCTTCTTAGTCTCTCACGGAAGCTTATGGCACTCTCTTAAATACATAAAAACTTTGACTCATATGGGTTTGTATTTATTGTCCAACTTTGAATATGCTCATATTTTTAAAGAACCATTGTTTATAGCTAGAGAACAATCTGTTTATAATTCTGATCATTTTCTGAGACAGGCATAAGAGCTTAATTGGTATTTTTATGGCTTGAAAAATTAAACAAAAAGATTATGAAACACATATTTAGAACCATTCCTTTGAGACTATATTGTCTAAAATACATTCTGAATAGGGCAAGTGAAACAACATGGAATAATAATAGGAAGACTGAGAGCAAGGAGGTTGAGACAATTTCAATACAGCACAATAACTCTACTGGAAATCTACCTGAAAGTTTCATAATATTGTTTTCATTGTTCATTTGTATTTCTTTCAGTATTTGTATTTTTAAGGGAAGTATATACATTCATATTACAGTAAAGTGAGGAGTGATAACACAAACAAAAGATTTAGGAATCCTTGGCCAAGATCATCTAGAGTGAGGCAGTTTATAGATCATACAATAATAGAATAAATAAATGTTATTTTTACAAGAAAACAGTAGGTTTTAGAATGAGCCTAGCATTGTGCAAAACAAGTTTTATTTGAATGAAGATAGCATGTAAATCATGAATCAAAGAGAAGTTAGTCTGGAAAGTATAAAAACAGATGTATAAAAGCAAGATGTAAAGACTAAACATCGGCATACAAATTTTAAAAGTGAATAGGAATTGTCTTGGTGGATTCTGGCTTTTGGTCATTTTTTTTTTGGTCCAAATTAATCTATAATTCCATTCCGCAGGTTTATAGATTTAAATAGATAATATTACTGTCATTAGGAAGCTGTTAATACTATTTCCACAGCAGTTTTTCTTATTTGTTTATTATATTTTTAAAACCACCTAATTCTATATGACTGCATAATACCTATAGATTATATTAAAACACACTAATGCTATTTATTGTAATATCTCAGCATTTCAGGTAGTACAATTTTATAATTTCAATGGAATTACCATTAAATGTGTTGACGGGTTGATTGAAGCAGAAAATTGAGGAATTCAAAGCAATAAGTCCTGCTTATTTTCAACTACAAAATGCTATGGCATAAATTGTCTGGTATTGGTACTCCAATAGCCATGACCATGACTGTCATAACAATTATATTGTACTAGAGACAGAGAGGCATTTCTTGCCATATTTATACTCTATTTATCAATGACTTTGCATATTCTTTACTATACCACTATTATAGAAGGATCAAATTAAACTTGAAGATCAGGGGTGGGTTCTAACTTACCTTGCCGCCAGTTCGCTTCCTCCCACGCCGCGTGGCTGCGGGCACATGCGCAGTGCCGAAAATTTGCAAAAAATTTTTGCAAAGCCGAGGTGGCGCAGTGGTTAGAGTGCAGTACTGCAGGCTACTTCAGCTGACTGCTAGCTGCAGTTCGGTGGTTCAAATCTCACCGGCTCAAGGTTGACTCAGCTTTCCATCCTTCTGAGGTGGGTAAAATGAGGACCCAGATTGTTGGGGGCAATATGCTGACTCTGTGAACTGCTTAGAGAGGGCTGTAAAGCACTATAAAGTGGTATATAAGTCTAAGTGCTATTGCTATTGTAATTGCTAATTCCCCCCAAAAAGCCAAAAACAAGATGGTGGTGCATGCGCAGTGCCAGGGACTCAGCTTCTGCGTATGCACAGAAGAAAAAAATCAGCAAAAAATTCCCCCCCAAAAAATATTCAAAAAAAAAATTCCAAAAAAAAGATGGCGGCGTACACGGACCGGCACCAACAGAACCGGCTCCATGACATCACCAGTGGTTTGCTACCGGTTCTATAGAACCGGTGCAAACTGGGAGGAACCCACCTCTGATGAAGATACTCAGATACTTTTTAAACACTAACATTTTTCTGGTAAATGAAATTTTGATTTGATTCAGTTAAATCAACAAAAATATCATGCTGATCTATGTAGCAGCATTTAAATCATTTTATCAGAATTGTCAGAATTGGTTAATACCTAGATGACACAATGTCAGGAAATCAAAACACATTTTTGATCAAGAGAATTATAAACTACTGTCAACTCCTCTACAAGAGGACTGCTGCATGGTAAGAGCTTTTCTTTTCTCTTACCAATAAACTGCTGATTGTACTGCCAAAGCTGATTCTCTGGCAGTGCTGTTCCCTGGATTTGAATGGCAGCACTTAGGAATGACCCAAGATGACTTTTGGATCCAGTTGGGAAGGGGAGTCTTAGAGATTCCAATTGCCTGAGGAAGTGATTGAAAAGTCACTGGGCAAATACATTTTCCTGTCACATTTTTGTTAAGCATGCCTGGGCTCTTAACTTTCACTTTTTAAATGTATTGTTTTATTTTGTTTTTCTGCTTTAAATGTTAATCAGTGGTTGAATGCTGGTTTATTTCAACCCTTGATAAACTCTATTTTTTCTCCCCCCCCCCTTTTTTTTTTATATATATGATGTTTGGGTAACTTCCAAAAGGAAGCACAGCATACCTCTGGAGAATTAAGAGCTTTCATTTGATTTATTTCAATATTGGACTCTCACCACAAGATTTCTGTACTTTTTGAATTTTCAGAATATTTGGAGTTTATTTATTTATTTATTTGAATTTTTCTTTTAACCTTGGATTGAAATATACAGAAACATTTAGAAAACATCCCTTTGGTTTCCTTCTGCTTCAGTGTTCTTTGTTCCCTGATCTAGTTTCACAGAATAAGGAATGGTTGAACTATGGCTCAAACCTAAGAAGAGACTATTGGGTAGTATGCAGCTTCTAGTTGAAAGTCTCTCTAGAAAGCTTGATGAGATGGTAATGATATCTAACTCTGGATAAAGACATACAAAAAGACTTTGATCCAGTTCCAGACCAAAGAGATGCTCTTACGACTGGAAAACTAATTGAGTGGATTCCATCTGTTTCGATAAAGTTTAAGCCTGCATATCCCTGCAATATTTAGACTCTGATTGAATGGAGAAGTGACAAATTCTATTTGAGACTGGATGGATTTATAACATCTACTGTAACTGGAAACCATTTCTATTTGGACTTTGATGGGAAGATAGATTTATTGTGCAGACTGAATCCATTATATTTAATTAGAGAACAATTGATAAGAGATGGTATTAATAAACAAACATGGATGTTTGATTCATGATGTTTGATTTGGGATAGATAAGTTGCCATGGTAAACTTTTTATGAATGGATTAAAGTAACTGTTTGTTAACATAGACTTTTGAAATCTTAATTTTGTTTTGTTTTAATATTATTATTTTTCCTGTTAACTATTTTGTAACTAATGTAATATATAGAAGACAGATTGATAACTTGCAAATAGATTTATTAATTTAAAAAAGGGAGGATTACAAAGGGTGGGAACCAATGTCATAGTAATATATTTATCAGTATTCAATTAGGAGGGATAATATTTTTCTTTTTTGTCCTTTTTTGGATTTTTGGGAGTTTTGTATTTTAATTCTGTTTTGAATAAAATAAAAATAGACAGAGGAAAAAGAGAGAGAATTACAAACTTCTATCAAGGAAATTGCATAGATGTGTCCACTATTTGGGCAGCACTCAAAAAGATATTATCACTTTATGCTGTTAATATAGTTGAAAAAGCCAACAATATCAAAATGCCTTATGAATACCACTAATTTATTATAAAAACATTTAAGCAAAAAACTGTTTTATAGTAGATTATGCTCTGAATTAAAAGCAGAACTTGTAGTCATTCTGGACCAATTTTTACAATGCTCCAATTTGATTTAGGCACAGAATCTGATGGATGGGGATGGAATTTCAAATGAATAAATGCAACTTACCATAATTATGACTTGAGGAGAAATGGATAGAAGGAAAGCAATAAAGGGATAGCTAATAAAAGAGGTAAGCTGTTCTCTGTTCTCAGGCAGCCTTAGTTATTAATTAAGATTCCACCATGTTGATGTATTAAATAGTCAATCAATAGCTGTGGTGCTTTGACATTTCATTTCTTTGCAGACTGGTTTTAATTTGATGTGATTCAGCTGGGCAGGCATTGCTCTCTATGTGTCAGTCTCCTGTGATAGTTGAGCTCTGAGGTGAAAAACTATGCATTCATTGCCCAAAAGGAGAGAACTGACAAAAAGAACTCACCTTAACTTTCTTTAATTCATGTGGCAGAAAGAGTAGCAAGCCAAGCAGGGAATATTAAATGCTGAATGGCATAGACAGTTAGTGCCAAAGGGTGCCCAAGCAGAGTTAATTCCTTAATTAATATTGATGTATCGTAGTATTAAAATATTTCCCTATTACAGTGTTTAATTAAGGCCATCTAAACACTTTAAAATATGCATTTGGCTTGGCCAATATAAGCTCAACCAAACCAATTGATCTAATACTGACTTAAAAACTTAACTAGTTTGGAATAAAATATAAATTATATTTATAAAGGTTGAATGAAAAGTCATACCTTTATCACCATAATTTACTTGTGAGCCATTGGATAATTGTTTCAGAGATACTTCCATACCTAAACAGAGAAAAAGAATGACCATGGCATTGGAAGTGGGAATGACATCTGAGTTCCTGCCAGTCTCCTGCTGACCTTCCTTGTAGGAAGGTGGCAGAGAGCATTGAAAATGATTGAAAATGATGATCTCATTACTGCAATTGACTGTCACTGCACAGAAGTGTAGCAGCACTGGAACAGCCACCAACTTTGCCAAATTTCAATCAGAATGGAGTTATAGACATTTTGAGGCATTATATAAGGATTTCTATTTGAAGTGTGTTAGATTCAAAAATTGTTGCCATATGATGCTTTGTTTCACCCAATTGAAGATTACAAATAATGGTGGAATCTGATGCCCAGTTGAGGGGAAGAGTGAAATAACTGAAAAGCCTAGAATCACTTGTGGGGAAGAAGTGGCTGAGATACTCCATGAAACTGCAGTATTTATTTAGTAGTCTGATGAGATTCCAGTCTATAGGCAAACAGCAATAAGCATACCACTCTGATCAGCTCTTTGTGTTGCTTCTGGTTCTCAGTGCCTGACACAAATAATCAAATAGGCATGAGAGTTTTAGCAGTATGTAGATGGGGTCTTTTTAATATAGAAAACAGGACAATAAGCCTTGAAGCATCTCTTTCTTATCCTTGAAGTACTGTCTCTCTTTCTTATCTGCTTTTACTCCTTCGCATAATCATAATCATTCATTATACATTTCTACATTGGCAAGTTTCCTACATAAAAGAACTCTACAGGTTATCTCTTCAACAGTCCTCCGACAATCCCTTCTACCTCTTCATTTGACTCAGGCAGACAGTCATGAAGGTATTGTTTCAATTTTGAGAATAGGTAGAAATCATATGATGTCAAATTTGGAAGATATGATAAGACAGTAATTGATAAGTTGCAATTGGTTTTTTTTTTTAATGACTTGTGAGAAGTGAGGTCTGGTGTCATGTTGCAGCAAGGTATTCTTGTATTTCTGAACTTTCCTTAATATTCTTTTTTCAAAGTTTTAAATGTTGCAATTGTTGAGGAAAAATCTGGTCCAGTTCTCATTCTAAGCTGGGAGAAAGACGCAGAAGAAATGAACTGAAGGCAGTTGCAATTGGAAAGGAGGTCTCCATTTATTTGGTAGCCAGAAACTAGCAAAATGGGGTTAAGAGTAGGTGGGCTTTTATACATTCTTTGGGGCTTTGTGATGCCTGTTCCTGTGCAAGAATATGTCCTTTAATATTTTAATGTCTGTTGCCAGATTCCTATGGAGTCATGTAGGGGTCATGGCTGGCTCTATAGACAAAACGGGAAATGCAAATCCTAGGTCTTTTGTTTGTCTGAACTAATCTTCTCAATTTCAGCTCCTCGCCTATTGTGTTGCATATTTGGAGTTTCTGGCTGTTCTTTGTTTATGAATAGAATGGCCCAGCTTTCTGAATGGATACAAAATATCCATTCCTAAAGCCTAGCCTCTTTAGGCTTCTGCTTGAGGCTGTTTTCCTATAGCAGGAAGACTGGGGCTGCTTTCTGCCTTTAGGAAGATGTTTCTCCTGTTCTCCTTTAGGGGAAATATTCTATTCTGCCTCTTTTAAATATTAAGAATGAAGAATATTTTATTTTGGGGAGAGGGGCTTTCCTACTCAATGTAGCACTGTGAGGCAACAATGATACCAGGTTCAAGAATGTACATATGAATAACACCATTTGTGCACCATGAGTTTTCTTGATAAAATCTGGGTTTAATTTGCACCTCCTCCCCCACGTATACAGAGGTGAAAATTTGGGATGATATTTTGCCACTAATGCTTTATTTCTGGATCATAATAATGAATCCTTTGACAGTCAAAAATTCAATCATGGCATGTTGCTCAAGGCTAATGATGAGTACTCATTGCAGGTTTCCATTCCATAAATAGTTGCAAGCTTTTTTCCCCACAGCATTTTCTTATCAACTGAAGTAAAAGAACAGAAACTAAAGAACATGATTCAACTTTCAGTGAACCAGTAGTGCCATCTGTTGGTGTTTTATAACATTACAGGCATTTCTTTTCAGTCAAACCTTATAATATAAAAACCCCAAGAGCTCACTCTATTCATTAACAAAGAATTACTTTCTTTTCCGTGACATCTGTGGATTGATTTCCAGCAAAGATTTTGTTCAATGGTTTTGAAATCATGTCTGCCACCTGGTCCTGGCAATCTGAACTTGTCTAGAGTGGATAGGTGTTCTACCATTTTCTTGCCTTTTTTGACTTACTGTATATACCTGTTATGTCTTTGTGGTACTGCTTTTGACAGGTTGGAGTATTTTTTTCTGAAAGGCAAGTATGAATTAAGCAGTTCCGCTTTCTTCCTGTTATCTTTCTTCCTGTTATTTTTCTTCCTCCTTGCAATCTCCTCCCATTAGTGGACAGATCTTTTTTTTTTTTACTTTTTTCTTATTTTTGATACGTTGAAAGAAACTTTTAAAATTATTTTTGATAGTTGTTGCAAGTCTTAGTTCATTCTGAGCCTTAATTTTCATGACTGATTCCTTGCAGATTTGGGCTATTTGCTGGTATTTTATTTAGTTATATGTCCCTCTTTCTATTTTTTATACATGTCCTTCTTGTCTCCTAGTTTATCAGAGAGTTCCTAATGCAACCATCCTGACTTTGTCTGGGGTCTCTTACTTGTCTTTCTCAGTGGCATTGTGTTAGATAAACACATTTTTCACAATTTCCCAAGCATCTTGAGTTATTTTTCCCTTTAAGATTCCCATCAATAGGCTCTTTTATAAGCTCTCTCTTGATTTGATGAAGTCAGGTCTTTAAAATCTAAGATACTACTTTGACTTTGTTCAATTATTTGTGCCTGCATTATATTGATAGTTTATTATGTTCATTTGTTATGCTCACATATACATCCACATAATTTTTCCAAAGTGATTACTGATCTGAAACATATCATACATTTTTGGTAGCAAAGAATTAAAAGTCTCTTGTAACTATTGGCTGTCAACTAGTTTGCTCATATTTTTGCAACTGAGATACAGTTGCTATACAGGTGTTGTTGAGAGCCAGAGTTTTGAAAAATCACTTTATTGATCCTTGTGTCAAATAACATCACACATACATTTCTGTTCATCTAAGGGGTGAAAAGGAGGAAAAAGTGTGTGTGTCGCAGTGTGTGTGTGTGTGTTGAAGCCATAGCTAAGCCAGGTTACATTCTCTGATGGAATGATTTTTTAAGAAAAACATTCCATGAAGGAGTAGAACTGAAAAGTTAGACCAGGGCTTTCCTAAAAACTGGTAACCAAGAAAGCAACCATCGGCTTGCAAACATTTTGTGCCGAGAGGGAATGTTCTGGGTACCATGATTTTGTAAGACTTCAGGCTGCGAGATCACGGCTCCCAGAATATTTCACTTTTGGTGCGAAACATTTGCAAGCCGACGGGACACTTTGAAGCAGTGATATTTCGTGATCTTGGACAGCAGAGAGGGTGGAGAGGAGACAGCTCACTAGATCTTCACAAGGTAAGTGAAATCACATTTTAGTGATTCACTCCAACGAATCCTTGGGTTACAAATATAATTGTCAGGTTCCATTACATTTGTAACTCGAGGACTACTTGTACATAATTACAGAAATGATAAAAAGCAGCATCAATTTATCAGATGAAGTTTTGATTTAGCAGGTAAAATATTTGATAGAATCTGAAGGCTTCTAACTGGAGGTTCATTACATCAAAGATTTACTGAATGCAGTAAAGCTAGTTTCTGCTCGGCTATTTGTGTATTTGTGGGGCTGGATAACAGCTCCATGGATAATTGTATTTATAATGTAGTTATAATTCTGACTCTAAGTTGACATTTATTTCAAAGTTAGCAACTGAGAGCATACTCCTTTCATTTTTTTTCATGTAACACTATGAGAAGCTCCATCATTGTTCAAGAAAGTTGGTTTGTTTCTGGAGGGAAAATGTAACCATGTTTACTCAATAGTATATTTTAACATATATTAGAAGCTTGCAATGAGAATTCTTTCCCAATAAGCTTTTAGCATGAAATGAGATACATTCAGTAACTATATGCATCAGTGCATTAAATGGGCATCTGGTTCTGAAGAAATAGCATGGCGCTGGCTTGCAGAAAAATGGACCTGGCATGCAGAAAAATAGCTTCTCATTTTTTTCAATCAGCTAATTATCATTTCTTACTTCTTAACATTTAGTGTTTGATAATTAATTAACCTACATGAGTTTCTAAAAGGGAGTAGGCAGTTGAATAAAAATGAATAAATAATGGAAACATCATTCTGTATACTCTATTAGTGCTTTTTGTTTGATGTTTTTAAGAAAAGGAGAGTTTGGCTGAAGTATGTAGTCTAGACAAGAGAAGTTCATTTATTCCATTTATCATTCAAGTTCATTCTTTCTGGCTTGATAAAAAATAATTGGCATCTTTTTTATTGTGTGAATAGTGCTTATCAAAGGAACTTGACTCCTCTCTTCCTTACCAGTGCCAAGTGTTCAGAAGACTTATTCAATGTCTAACCAGAATATTCACCTTTTTAAAATTTCCACATAGCCCAATTAGCTTTACTGATTGCATAATAGGAAACAAAGGGAGAAAATATGAAAAGAAGGAATAGGGAAAAGGGCAAAATAAAGCTTAAGAGCCCTGTAAGCTAAGTAATCTGTCATTTATTGAAGGTGTTCTAGACTACATTTTTTCCCCACTTAAATATCTTTTGTAAGCAATTTTAATGAGTATTTATAGGAAGAGGAAACCTTGACATAACTATTATAATACGGATGTTTGGCAATAAAAGGCAACTCAACACAGCCAAATTTGCTGGTAGGCATCCACATGGCTGGAATCCAATATGGAATTCATAGACAAAAACAAGCATCATGAAACTAATTTAGTTTGTTAATTCTGTACAAAAATTGCCTAGAATCTCAGAAGAATAAAATGAGAATGAGATATGTTTCCCTTTCATCACTTAGGAAAAAATGGTAACTGAATAAAAGTCATTAGAATCAGAACCAGTATGATGGTGTGCTTATTCTAATCTGTGGTACATATTTAGTTTTGACATACATTTTTTTTTTACTTTTCGTTGTAATGTGAAGTATCAATTGTGTACCGGTAGCTGTTTTCTAAGCTCTGTTTAAATAATCTAATTTAATGCTTCCTCTTTTGGCAAATCAAGAGAGTCATCTTGATCAAACATGGTCTAAAAAGGATATTGTATTCAGTATTGGCACGAGCAGTCAGTATGGGATAATGATTGTGGAAAAAAGTTTATGAGATTCAATAGACAATAGAATCTGGCAATAAAAAAAGACTTCTTACTGTTAGTTGACACTTCAATTATGGGCTGTCCTCCATTAAAGTGGCTTACATGGCATAATATTACGGTATTTGTAGCGCTATTTTTTTTTTTTTTAAAGAAAAGTCACATTGATTTTAGAGGGTTAGTTACCTCCTCCCTTAATTATTTTATTAAATTCAGGATTTTATTTTCACATTAAATTTTTATACCTCATACTTTTCATTTTTTTGTGAATGAATTGACTAGAAAAAATAGTTTCCTGGAATCACAAAAACACAAATATATATTTTTTTTCTTGAGGAAGCTTTTGTTTTTTCTTTATCAGCCTATCATCCATTGCCAGCTGTTTCACTTTTCCTCATAGTTGGGTAAACCCTGCCTAAAACAACAGAGTCATTTTTTTTCATGTTCCTGTTTTATTGTCTCCTTCATTTGGACAATGTCAAAAATGCTGCTCCAAGGAAGAAACATAACACTATTATTGGCTTTTCTTGTCAATTTAACATAAGGAGAAAGTTGAGGTGGAGGTTTCCGTATAGTTTGTGATTGCTGATCAGAGGAAATGCAAATTGGGAAGTTATAATTTATATTGTGTAGAGAGGAAGAAAGTAGAAAAATGTGGAGGACATGTGATGCAAATGCAGAATCACAAAAGGAGAAGAGAATTGAAAGGTGATTCAGTGCAATTCCCTGCCATATAGGACAGTAAGCCTAGTATTTGTGACAAATAGCAGAAAATGAGAGCACATTATTCTTTTACAAAGCTGATTGTTTCTTCAAATGTTTAATCAAAATCTGTTCCACAATCATTTCTACCTCTTGGTAGAAGGTTTCCTCTGAAGCAAGAGAAAGCAGCTGGGCTCTCTTTGTATGATAGCTCTCCACAAGTTTGTAATCATCTTTCTCAATTTATTTTAGCCCAGTGTTTCTCCAAACTTCGAATATAGCATCTGAATTCTTGGCTGCAGTTCATTCTATTTTAGCTTCCAAATTAATTACACAAAAACTATTTTTCCCAAATGAAGCTTTATATGTTTAAACCTGTAAGAAGTACTTATTACTTTGATATTGGGATTAGCAGGAATAGTAGTAGTAATAGTGGTAACAGTAATAAAACTCTGTGGAGCACTTCCAAAGGCTTAGAATCCTACATAGTCTCCTACTTTGAGCCACTGTTCTGAAAAAATGTTTTCCACTTTAATTAATGCATCTATTTCAATAGGTTAAGTCAATCAAAATTGGGATAAACTGAAGCCCTTGCCCTTTGAAGGTTTGCATAGTCATAACTTCCTTTTGCCACAGTTATTATCTTTTAATGTGAACATAAATTTAAAAACATACACCCTACACTCCATAATTACTTTAACAGGAAATCAAACCAAAGAAATAATAGAAATCATTTTGTTTTTTCTGTATTTTGAATGAGCGGTAAAAAATGGAGCTGTTAATAAGCAGTCAGACAGGCACAAATCCAAGAGGCTGAAATATTAAAAGAAGGAGGAGGAGGAGGAGGAGGAGGAGGAGGAGGAGGAGG
>QLTV01001038.1:76686-100076 GCA_003457575.1 Thermophis baileyi
AGGAGGGAAACTCTATACCATTTCTGGAAAAATGTAGGAATAGAAAAAGTTAAGTGGTTTATAATGATTATAAAAAAAGATTTGGTACAATATATTTCTAGCATTTCAACTCAAGCCATTTACCAAATAACCTGTTTAAAATGACTATTTACATGTATGTAACAAGGCAAAACAAGTTATACATAAAACATATGAACAATATATTATTGCATAAACAAATCAAATTATTTTCTAATCAGCATTCATACAATCTCATATATTTTACACTTGTTTTATACATGTGAATTATTTAATTTGTTTTATACATGTGAATTATAAAAATAATTATGATCTTTTTATGTATTATTTGATGCAATTTGTATCACAACTTTCTATCAAATTTAAATAATCCACTAAAATGTATTAAATAAAATGGTTCCTTATTCAACCTTACTATTTTTCCTTAACCGATTTGGACTAGAAGGATGATACATCCTTTGCTTTAATTAGTATCACAATTAATTTCTCATTCCATTTTTATTAGAATGAGAATTGGTGTTATATATGACATTAAGTATTTACATCTGTGTGCAGTATGAATATATTTAGTTGCAGTACATTTATGCATACCAAGTTACTTTATGTTCAGATTTCATTTGGTATTATGGTATATTATTTACTAATATTTATGATTATGATACAATATAGAAAATTTTTATAATCATGGCTGCTTCCTACAAGAATTTTATGAAGAATATATTTTAAAATACAAACAACTCTGCTAATATATTGATAGCTGGCCTCGTATTTGAAAGTTAAATGAAATTTGAATTTCAGTGTACATAGACAAAGAGCTTTATCTAAGCTTTATCATAGATGCAAGAGCGTGTAATTGAACAGAGCATGATCATTATAGGTTAACTTTCATTATAACTTAACTTTCAGTTTTAATGAAAAACAAAATTTGAAATACATTGCTTGTTTATAACCTAAGTGATCTTTTATTTATTTTAAATAAAATGTCTTAACTGTCATAAGGTAAGAAAACAATAGTCAGAGACACTGGAATATTTATCTTAAATGTTTGCTCAGTTCTGCCACATCCTGGTATAAGCTATATACTTGAGAAAGTTTTCTGATTAAAAGGTAGGGAGTTAAAAAAACCCATTTTAAAATAATATTCTGAGATAACATTCCTGCCAAGGCCACTGTTAATTTAAATTTTTTATCTGCCTATTACCTGTTTTGTGATAAATTTGCATGTATTTGTAATATGATTGACTTTCAAATTCAACATTTTTATTGTACATTTTTAATTGTTTAATTTCAATTTTAACTATGCCTTGTTGACGCCAGTTCATTGTTAAGGATTGTGTTTCTAAATATATCTGTAATTGACCATTTGGACTTTAAACAGTCTTAAAAAGAGAGCTTTCAGAAAGCATATCAAAACCATTCATATATTGGATACTGAAATCTTCTACCTAATATACTATAGAATGTTCTAAAATTTATAATACTATATTCTGAATCTTTAATATTGCATAATAAAATGTGTTTTGAAAAGGAGAAACGGTTTACCATTCAGTATTTAGATGGTGATGCATAAAATATATCTATATAGATCAGGAGTTTAGAACTTAAATTTCAGATGCAACAGAATGATCTATTTTGAACTGAGCCTTGATGGAAATTTTTTTATAATACATCATAAACTTACTTAAGAGCCATGGTGGTTAGAATGCAGTATTGCAGGCTAATTCTGCCAACTGCCAGCAGTTCGATCATTGGCTCAAGATTGAACATCCTTCCATCCTTCCAGGGTCAGTAAAATGAAGAGCCAGATTGTTCGGGGCAATATGCTGACTCTGTATACCACTTAGAGAGGGATGTAAGCACTGTGAAGCGTTATATAAGTCTAAGTGCTATTGCTATCGCTGTTACTAAATTGAGTAAACTATAGCAATAGCAATAGCACTTAGACTTATATACCGCTTCATAGTGCTTTTACAGCCCTCTCTAAGCGGTTTACAGAGTTAGCATATTGCCCCCAACAATCTGGGTCCTCATTTTACCCACCTCGGAAGGATGGAAGGCTGAGTCAACCTTGAGCCGGTGAGATTTGAACCGCCGAACTGCAGCTAGCAGTCAGCTAAAGTAGCCTGCAGTGCTGCACTCTAACCACTGCGCCACCTCGGCTAATGTATCGCTATTACATCAAAACCACAATGTGGAACTTAATGAAATAGTAATGTATAACTGATAACTGCAGCACACTGGCTAATAATAATGCTCATCCACTGAATATATACCATCCCAGTAATACTATCATCAAAGTGGAATTTCTCTAGTGAAAAAGCTTTTTTTTTTTCTTCAACAGAACTATATTACGGTACAAATTGAAGCTATAGTTCATGGAAGAACAAATCACAATTACTATATTTATTAATTAAGTAAAACTCTCATAAATCTCCAATTTGCCTAGAGATCACTTTAACTTCTCATACATAATCAAGATTTAAGATTCTTTATTGTCATTGTACGTATATACACAGTATACCCATACAAGGAAATTCACATAACGCCCAAAGACCAGGCCCAACACACATAACAATCCCAAAACACGCCCCCACCCACCATAAATTCCCCACCCTGAACTATCCAAACATCCACACAACAGACCAAGTAATGCTGTCCAACAGCTCACTTGGTCTGTTGGTGAGCCCTTTATTGTTCATTGTTGAGTACAATTATAGCTCTGGGATAAAAACTATTCAGAAAACCTGTGGTCCAAGTTTTAATTGTTCTGTATCTTCTGCCAGAAGGCAACAGTCCAAAAAGATTGTAAGCAGGATGGGAATAGTCTCTGAGAATGTTGTACAACTTCTTCAAATAGCGAGATGCGAAGATATCGTCCAGGGCTGGTAGCTGGAGCCCGATGATATTCTGGGCAGTTTTAATGATTTTCTGTAGAGCGTTTTTATCCGCTGCAGAGCTGCTCCCATGCCATGCAAGAACGCCATATGTCAGGACACTTTCAATGGTTCTGCGATAGTAGGACATCAGTAGATGCTGAGATAGATTTATCTTCCTGAGCATTCTCAGGAAGTACAGCCTCTTCTGTGCCTTCTTCACAAGCATGTTAACATTCATAGTCCATGAGAGGTCCTCCGAGATATAAATGCCCAGAAGTTTAAAACTACCAACCCTCTCCACCTCCTCGCCATTTATGTGCAATGGTAAATGTACATCTCTCTTCCTACGGAAGTCAGTTATAAGTTCTTTAGTTTTTTTGGTGTTAAGTGTAAGATTATTTTCTTTACACCACAATATCAATGTACTTCCTTTCTATAAGCAGACTCATTGTTCTCATTAATGAGCCCCACCACTGTCGTGTCATCCACAAATTTAATAATTGCGTTGGTGTTATACAATGGGGTGCAGTCATGTGTATACAAGGAATAAAGGAAAGGGCTTAGCACAGAACCCTGGGGGGCTCCCGTGCTTAATATCAGAGTAGAAGAATGGTGAGATCCCATCCTTACTGATTGTGGCCTATCTGTCAGAAAATCCTTTATCCACAAACAAATCCTCTGATTTATACCCAAATTTGACATTTTAAGAAACAACCTGTTGGGTAGAATGGTGTTAAAGGCAGAGCTATAATCCACAAATAACAGCCTTACATATGTTCCCTGTTGTTCCAAATGATTCAATACAGTATGGACAACAATAGACATAGCATTGTCAGTTGATCTATTACTCCTATATGCAAATTGGTATGGGTCCAAAGTAGATGGAAGACTAGCCTTAATATAGTTCAACACCAGTCTCTCAAAACATTTCATGACAACAGATGTCAAAGCTGCTGGTCTATAATCATTAAGAGATACCACTACTGTCTGCTTGGGGACTGGCAAGCAAGTATCTAACAATAAAATTGCTTTAGAAGCCCTAAATAGATGATGCTGCTCTCATACTAAATGAAACTATACCACATCTTCCATTTAAGCAACAATGGTATGCATGTCAGCAACTGAACTTTCTTTTCATAAATTATTTATGGGCATGCTAGGATTATATATGGCATATTGTCTTGCATATTGGTGCTATGGTAAAAAGCAATAAGCCAATAGCAAAAATGTTTGTACCTATATAAATGAATTACACAGATTATCATCAGTGCAGTTGTATTTTGGCTATTAATACATAATTCAAAATATAATACATGCTACCTTTAACAGCTATGTGTTAATAACCAAAATACAACTGCACTGATAATAATAAACAACATAAAGAATCATGGTCCAATATGGAAAGATCTGTTATTATATGTGTTGTTTTGTTCTACTTGCAAACTGTAAAAGCAAAATACCTTGGCTAGTAACCATGGAAAAACAATTGAATTAGATTAATACAGACATTAACATAAATTCAGTAATAGGCAACCCTGATAAAAAAATTATTATCTAGCAAGCTACAAGCCAAATCAGATCAAAAAAGCGATTATATTTGAGTGACTGTAGCTTAATCAAAGGTTTTGATTAGGGCATGGTTAGAAATATGTTTATGTTTATATCTATATCTTATTCTATTTATATCTATATCTATTTGGAAGCATATGCAAATCTTCAACCTAGTTAAAGCAGGATTTTGATGTAGAATATGACATTTTGACAAAGTTGCTCATTCCTTGTCACCTGTGACAAACTGTTTAGCTCACATGGCTTATTTGTGACATTATAAGAACAATCCAATTCTTGGCCTGGTGCTAGGATTGGGTGAATTTTTGGTTTACTAGATAACTTCCTTGTTCTCTATTTTGCAAGTGTATTTTATTGGTGTCTCTGTAGTGTCCTTCATTTTCTTTGAAATTCCTTTGCTATTGAAATGGAATGAATCAATAATCAAAGTTATGGTTATAATTTTATGGATAGTACAGTAGAGGAATGACAGTTAAAATGATTTTTCTGTACCACATTTCAACATAGTTAATGATTCAAGAAGCATAGTATACTTGGAACTGTTTGGGACAACATTTTTATTAAGAAAGTGTTGAAGGGATTTCTGCCTTCATAAAATTATATCCCGTAATACTCTGAGCCATTTGCATCTATTGTTTGTTCTTTTGTTTATTTTTGCAGAACTTCTTGTTAGATTCACAGCTTTATCAGTTCTTATCTTTCATTATATCGCTCTAACAGCAATAGCATCTATCCCTCTCTTTAAACGTGTTTGTCTCCTATTTTAGAATCTTAGGTTTTTTGAAATAAATACTTTCTACTTAATAATATGGGCAATTTAAGTAGCTAATGTGAGAGAAAGGACAACAATAAGAACAACAATTTCTATATCTGAATTAAGAGAATTTTCTGCATTGGATGCTTGTACAATTGTCAGGTTGCAAGCCCCCAGAACATCTTAACTTGTACGAGCTAAATTTTGTATGCATGGTTTTGGAATGTATTACAGAATTCCCTTTCTACTGCTAAGCAGAAAGTGAAATTTACAAAATGGAGAGTATCCTGCTTCAGCCTTTGTTTCACTAAAAATGCTCTGGTTATACCTATGGGCCACTAAGGTCTGTCTTCTTTCTTTTTTGAGTTAGACTGGAATCCTAGGACTGCTTTTACAGTATTTCTTGTTAGTTAAACTCTAAAACCCCTTTGTTTCTCCCTCTTAAAGCTCAGCTGGATTATATACAATTGGACTGTGTTGATAAACAGAAAGGAAAGCTATACAGATCATCAGGTTCAGTTTGCCCCTTTTAAAGTTTGTTATGCAGAATTGTCTAGTTGAATATACACAACTATTATCAAAACAAGTTTGACCAAAACATTTCATTTCCTGACAGGGAACAAGCAGTACCTTGCTCTGCAGGCACACTTATGTATGCACACACATACATGTACATTACCCAATGTTAATACTCCATCATCACCAGAGACAGTTACTTTTTACAAAATATGCTAACCATATGTGGTGGCACAGTCATTAGAATGCAGTATTGCAGGCTAACTCTGCCCACAGCCAGGAGTTCAACCCTGATTGGCTCAAGGTTGACTCAGCCTTCCATTCTCTCGAGCTTGATAAAATATGGACCCAGATTGTTGGGGGCAATATGCTGACATTTGTAAATCACTCAAAATGCTGTAAAGCACTATGGAGCAATAAATAAATCTAAGTGCTATTGCTATTGCTATTGTAACAGGGTATATAAGTAATTGAAACATAAAGTAAACACACTCACTAGGTTTCTTGACTAAAGTGTGATTGACTAATCTGAAATTCAAGATGCCATACAGAGATTAATAGATGCATCTGTAGCAACCCATGATGCCAAAAAGACTAGTGTTTCAGCATCATTGTGCAAATGACAAAACTGCAAACTTGTGTTATGACATCATTTGCATGCTGATGTTAAGATGCATGCATTATCATTTGTCCCTTTCATACCAATGCATATGAATTATGGCCAGTAATTAAAATGCAACAATAAGAAGTCAGTTATATCTGGGCTGCAAACCCTGGGATAACCTCTAAAGGGTAGTAAACAGATACAGATGCAACCTGACTTTTTATTCAGCTCAGATATGTTATCACTAAATAAAAACATTTTTAAAAACTTATCATCATAGGCCATTCTAAACACTACAACTAGGGTGACCTTTTGTGAAACTCATCTAAATATAAGGTATTCAAGTCCTTCCTATATGAACAATGCTTGAAGACACACAAAAAACCCAGACTTTTCTTACTTGACAGTCTCAGCTGCTTGATCCTCTACCATTGGTGCACTGAGCAAGATGTTTCTACCAAGGTTTAAGGGCTTCTGAAATAATTAAGATATTTATTGAATATCTATTTATTGAATAAGATGAACATATCTATTAACATTTCTCATAATTTTACATATTATTTCTTAGAAATACATTAATTAACCAGAAGTAAAGTGACTAAATAGAATATTCCCTCACCATTTGAACACGCTGTAACTGCTTATCAAGTCTTGGTTGTGGTCTGCTTAGATTCCTTCAGTTTATCTACTTGGGACCAGCAGAGGGCGCTTTTAGCTCTGTGCTTTTCTCTGAGTGAGAACAAGGAATAAGAAGGCCTTGTTCCATAATTGCAAAGGAAAAAATTCCAAGTGTTTAGTGTAGTCTGTAATAATTAATGCATTCATAAGTCTGTTGCGAAGAATAACATCTCTTCCCCCCCTTTTTAATTCATGGAAACTAATGAGCTGTAAATGTTTTTGCTCTGTTTTCCCCATAGCATCAGAAAAACTACTTCATAATTATTCTGATCTATTTATTCCCATCCCAACCACCACATCTTCCCCTCTTATTGTTATAGCTGATATTGCATTTTTCCAACAGAATACTTTAAAAGAATCACTTTGCAATACATGTCACTCATGTATTCCAAAGTTCTCCACTGAGTTGGATTTTTCCATAGTAGTTCAGCAAAATTAAGTAAATGAGCCTAGGATGATGTAAATATCTCTCAAAATAGAACTTAGGATAGTGTGAGAGACTCTCTGGATTTGATATTTTGATATTTGTTTATTTTTCTCTGAATGAAGCAAAAATCAGATTATTTATAGGAAACTATATTGCTGATGAGCTATTCAATTCATTCAATGAATGCTGCTAAGTCTAGATAGTTTTCTGCATTGATGGTTTGCAAGTATAACATATATATGTCTACCTGGCAATATTGTACCAATTCTCCACATGCAGTTTGGACTGGTCATTTATATAAATGATACTTTGTCTTTGTCCCAAAGCAGTTTGATATTATTTTCATGGTGCAGTTGTTAGCACCAACTGTGTTGGATTGGGTCCAGATGAGCCTTAGGGAACCTTACGATGGTCATCATAAATATATCTCATTGAGTTGGAACTTGTAGACTAGTAGATTATAGAGCCGAGGTGGCGCAGTGGTTAGAGTGCAGCACTGCAGGCTACTTCAGCTGACTGCTAGCTGCAGTTCGGCGGTTCAAATCTCACCGGCTCAAGGTTGACTCAGCCTTCCATCCTTCTGAGGTGGGTAAAATGAGGACCCAGATTGTTGGGGGCAATATGCTAACTCTGTAAACCGCTTAGAGAGGGCTGTAAAGCACTATGAAGCGGTATATAAGTCTAAGTGCTATTGCTATAAAATAGAAAGAAAAGGCTAAGACAGACATTAGTACTTTATGATGTGTCAAAAATGCATTCCAAGTAGAATTGGAAGTGTGTTATTCTTTCCATTATTCTTCCCTATTTTCTTATGTAAATAGTTTATACCAATAGCGAACCGGTAGCGACCCGCTGGAGATGTCACGATGATGTCACTGATCTGGTTCGGTCGGTGCCGGTCCGTGGGCGCCGCCATCTTTTTTAAAAAAAATTAATTTTTTTTCTTCTGAGCATGCGCAGAAGCCGAGTTCCGGCACTGTACATGCGGTCGCCATCTTGTTTTCGGCTTTTTTAAATTTTTACATTTTTTCGGATTTTTTGTTGCTGCGCATGCGTGCGCGCGCGAAGCACGCACATGCCCATGAGGTGCACCCACGCGGTGCGGGAGGGAGTGAACCGGCAGCCAGGTAAGTTGGAACCCACCCCTGGTTTATACCTACTAATGCACTGTCTTTTTTGAATGCTGAATATGAAAGTACAATAGAAGTCAGATGAGAGAGGGAAAATGAAGATTTTTTGCTAAAGATAGTATCAGAAGTATATTTTGCGGAACATGTAGTTGCAGTTTATTGACTAGAGAAGATGCATACCAAGGAGGCAAAATATATCGAACACTGCATGTCCTTTTGTTAAGGACAAAAATGTATAGCAATTGCAGGATAAGCTCAAAATCCTAAAATCTGGCAGCAGTACTTGATGAAATCTCAATTTCAAAATTCTACACCTGCCAATTCCTGATGGCTTAACTTAACATTATGTGTAATTCCCAGTTCTGGACATTACACATAAAGAGATTACCAAAACTATCAGCGGAATGAAAAGTTTGAAAGCACTTAGCCCAATCTATCAGCAGATATCTAGAAGTTGAAAGAACTTTGCAGCACAGCAGCTAATTGACTGACAAACTTCTTCAATTCCATTGTGGACTCTGGCCATGCATCTGCTGACTTGGCCCCAATATATAGTTCCTTTCTTCAAGAACAATCTGGTGGATTGCTCCAACAATCATGCAATCTGCCTCCTGTTGCACACAACAAAAATCTTTTAGCAGATCCTCATCTATCATCTTTATGATATCACTGAAATCATATTTCACCTCTGTTGTTTATTAAAGGTTTGAGTACCACCATTTTGGAATCCTAATTTTCTGAGATTGCCTAAGATCCTGACAGCAGTAATATGCTTGAGCTAAATTATGAACACATTGAAACAGGAGCTTAAAAATTATAAATATGTATTTATAAAGTCAGCCTCTTCTTTCCTACTTTTAATTACTAAATGTTAAAAGTGACATTTTAAAGCTTTATCCTTTTTATTTTAGAACTCTTAATTTAGGTTTTAATATCTTAACTATTAATCTTTTTAGTGGTTAAATTGACTTTCATTTTTTAATAACCCAATTGTCTCCCAGCTTTGGTTAACTTTCATTTTGCATTTGCCATATTGATCAAATTCTTGAGATAATACTGTAATTTCTTTTCAAGTGCGTCTTGTAATTTTCAATCTTTAAAAGCTCAATGAAGTTCTTTTAGACTTAGTTATCATTGGTTGGATTTACATTTGCAATGTTATTTGATTCTTAATGACCGAAAGTAGGGATAATTTCAAGGTTGACTCAACCTTCCATCCTTCCGAGGTGGGTAAAATGAGGACCCAGATTGTTGGGGGCAATATGCTGACTCTGTGAACCGCTTAGAGAGGGCTGTAAAGCACTGTGAAGCGGTATATAAGTCTAACTGCTATTGCTATTGCTAATTTGGAATTAAGAATTTAGAAAGATGGAAGAAAGGAGATTCATTTAAAATCTAATAATTCATAGCATTCTGCCTTGTCTTTTCTATTTTACATATTCTCCCTTCTTCATCTCACATAAGGGCAGAAGATATGCCACAGGGTGCCTGCCCAGGATCTCACTTCTCATCATTGACTGTGTACTGTGTAACCTGACAGCCTTCCTACTCCCTTACCTCCAATATATAGGCAAGGCAGCAGCAGTTCACTGCTATTTCAGATCTTCCACCACCCTCTCCATTATGAAGCGGTCGCAAAAAAATAATAGTCTATTGGAAAGAGGAATTGGATATTTAAAAACTGATTTATTTTTTAAAGTATATTGCCTTTTTCTCTTCTCCTTTGAATGGGCCCTGAAATTGTATCAGCTTTTTGTCTGATAAGCATGCCAACTAAAATGCTTCACTTGGATATAAACCAGTTTAATCCTACTTTAGTGGGTGCATTATTACCATTAATTTTAATAAGACTAAAGGCCAATATCTTTGCCTTTATAGCTCATAATAGACTAGTTTTTCTCTTCTAGTTTGATTATAGTTCTCTAAGGAATGCTTAAAGAATTTGATTTTTGCATACTCTGTTAAAAATTGGATTTATCTGCATCTCTTAGGCTAACATAAGATCAACATTCACACGTCCCAAGTCTTCTGACCCAATTTCTAAGTCATAAAAAGTCTAAATTATATTTAAGCTATCAATGTATAAATATGATTATTTTTATTTCTTAAATTCAAATATGCCACAGAATGCAATGGGTATATAAGGGAACATATCTAAAAATAATAATAAGAATAGACTAATTGGCCCAACTTCAAATTGTCTGACCCTGTTTCCCCCAAAATAAGACCTCCCCTGATAATAAGCCTAATCGGGCTTTTGAGTGCATGGCAATAAGGCCAAGCCCTTATTTCAGGGTTCAAAAAAATATAAGACAGGGTCTTATTTTCAGGGAAACATGGTAATTTCCCACTGCTGTTCAAAATGTTATGAACTTGGCCGATCACATTGTTAGCTGCCACCAAAGTTCAGCTATCACTAAAACTGTGTTGTTGAACCATCTGGACCATCTGCAAGGACTGAGAGCTGGAGGCAACATTTAATGTTGGTTTTACTCCTACTTTAAGAACATTCCAGTCACATGTTTGGAGGAGCAGACAAGCAAGTGAGTGCTCTAGTAGAGATTGTCAAATATTGTGGCCAACACAATATTCCCAGTGTACCCTGACTTTAAAGACAATTGGGAAATATTTAACAAAATGAAAATACAATAAAACAGAGATAATATTACATTTTAAAATTAAATAATAATAATACATTTAGTTTCCAATTACCAACTTTCTGGATTTGCAACTCATGAGGAATCTGGCACAGACTTACTGCCTCAATGTAATAGCATCAGCAGGAGTTCCCTCTCAGACTGCTCTGCTGCAATCTCAAGCGTACAGTAACCAGTAACCTGAGGCACGAGCTGGTTCCATTTGCCTCAGAATATAGTGAGTAATGTAGAAGACTTCCTCCAGGCCTCAAATTGTCCAGTGCATGAAGGAGCACCTCTCTTCAAAACAGATTAATTTCTATCCTGCTTTAAAAAACAAATTGAATTTCCCTCCTTCTTCCAAAACAGCTTGAATTCATCTTTCTCCTCTCTCCAAAAGAAATATCCTCTCACCCTCCCCAAAAGATTTAGTTTCTGTCCACCCTCCAAAACAATTCCTCTTCTGTTTCAGAATAAGTTTAATTATTATCTTTTGAGTTTCAGGCTACACAAGGTGCTTGATCAATGATGATTGTACATACACACATACATGAACTTTTACTGTAAACAACCATGAAATTTAAGTATTTAAGCAAATAAACAAAAATATAACAAATGAAAGAAGAACCTCTGAACCCCAAAGACTTATTTAGTCCATCCATTTATTGTTGCATTAGGTGTATTTAGAAGCTTAGCTATGGAGATCAGCTGTTAATAGGTTAGATTACATATGAAGACCATCTGTTTGCAATTTGTGGACTTCCTTGTGCAGTTATTGGTCACTGTGAGAATGGTACAATTAAGAACAACTCTGGGCAATATTAAAGCATAAGCCAGTACATTAAAAAAAAACAACCAGGGAACAACATACTGCAAAGAGACAGTACAATTACACTGAGGAAACTGACTAGTTGGGTACCTCTTACCTTCTTATCATCTTTCCAACTGCTGTTCTAACAAAAAACATTCCTGGTATGCAATCAATGATTCATGGATCAGTATGTAACCATCAACCAGACTAAAGGGCATCAACAAACTGTATATTGAAACTATGAAGAAACATTGGTGATGTTTTGAAAAGGGAAAATGACTTGTACTTGGAAAGTAATAAAATTCCCAACATCCCTAATTACAAGCTGCATCTTATACTGCAATTTCAGCTTTCTCCTGTTTTCTGATTCGTTTCATACAACCATCTTTGTTTCTGCTTATCTATGAAAACCAATTTCTTTACAGTATCTGAAATCAAATTCATACTAATAATGTGTTAGAATTATTTATGCATGCTATAGCACAGAAATCCTATATAAGCCAAGATGTCTGCTGCAATATATGTCATTGGCAGAATAGAAGGGATACACATAGATATTGCAAGGACTCATTAATCAAACAGATGTCATTTCAGTAATTATAAAATCTTCTCATTAGGCAGAAGAAGTAAGTCATTAAAACATTTTCTCCAGCCTTTTGGCTAATATCAAGTGGAGAATATCTTCTCATTAGGATAATGGAGTTCAATAAAATGATATTCCATCATTCTCCATAAGGGAACAAAGTGGAATTTTTTTGTTAACTGCGATCACTTAGCAATTCATTTTATCATGCTCAGATCTTGTTCATTCATCTATAAAACAAGATTAATTCTTCACACAGTAAGGCTATATTCCTGACAAAAATGTAATGGCCATAAAAGTTAACTTTGTAAAATAAATTAAGTGTGTTTTAATGATAGATAAATTGCTTTTATTTATGGCCACAGATCAGTTTAGATATGGTTAAGGTTCAGTGCAATATTTTTTTTAAAAAAAATCATCCATTAATAGTCCTGCAAAGTTATAATGTTAAAACTACTGCCAAAACATATTTAACAATTGACTATATGCAAATTTGGTAAGAACAGAATTTAGCCATTTTAATTCTAATACTTCTAAATCCCAGGTGTCAAACTCGATCATGTCACGGGCCAGATCGTGATGTATCGTGATGTTTTTTGCCTTTGCAGAGCTGGGGTGGGTGTGGCCTGCACATGACGCATTTGTGTATGGCTATATATTAATTCCAGGTATTCATCTGAAGGAACAAAGGGATTTTTATTATTATTGTGGTATCTTCGAATCAGTGTTGACTCCTGGTGACTGCATGAACTAGTCCCTTCAATTTTCTTGGCAAGATTTCAGAAGTAGTTTGTCATGATCTCCTTCCTAGGATTAAGAGAGAATGAATGTTCCAAAGTCACCCAGTTGGCTTTGTACCTAGGTGGAACTAGAACTCTAGAGTCCCCTGCTATTTAGATTGATATCTTAAGTACTAGAAACAGGCTGTCTTCAGGAAATCTCCTCTCCCCCTCTCACTTTTCTCTCTCTTTGTACGTGTGTATGTATAAATAAATAATAGTACCACAAATTTTATTTTTAATTTGGAGAAATTAAAATTCAGCAGAAAGCAGCTGAAGAATTTGGAAAGCTATAATACAGTAAAAAGTGTTGTGGTGTTTGATCTAGGGACTCTGAATTTTCATACACGAAGTGTTGAAGAAATTATCTGCAAGTGATAATCATAGTGTCAATTACTCTCAGACTACCATGAAATTGATTAATTACTTTATGTAACTGTTTTTATAAAGCATGCTAACTTAACAGTTTAGCAAATTATAATGACAATCAGAGGAAGGAAGGAAGGAAGGAAGGAAGGAAGGAAGGAAGGAAGGAAGGAAGGAAGGAAGGAAGGAAGGTGTTCTTGCTCTTGAGGCACTTCTGTAAATCTGCAAATATCAAATGAATCACTAATGTTCAATTCATGAAAAGTTAACTGAACATTGGGGATTCATTTGCAGATTTACAGATGTTCAAATAGTCATTCCCTGCCGTTTTAAACAGCTAAAATTCCACTTATGTATCAGATATCCTAAATTGGTGCAATAACATCATGATACATATGCTATTTATGCCAGATATATATTACACCACTTAAACAACATTTTTGGAAAGAAATCAGACAACCTTACTTTCTGATGGCACAGTGATTAGAATGCAATATTGCAGGATAACGCTGTCCAAAGCCTGGAGTTCAATCCTGAGTGGGCTCAAGATTGACGGCCTTTCTGTCAAGACTAATTCACACTTTCACCTACATTTTTTTCTTCGCTCACAGTTTGACAATAACAGGGAGGGGGGTGGATGGAATGCAAGGGTGGGAGAATAGTATTCAAGCATCCTATGTCACCATGGGACATTGCTGGCATCTCAACCACACATCGAGCAGATGTCCCAGTGTGGCTGGCTGGTTCCCATAACAAAATGAACAGGAGTGATTGGTAGACATTATGGACTGTGGCTGGCCCATAGGCAAAAGGGGGAATTAACTAAGCCTGCTTTTGCACGGGAAACCCAAGCTGGTTTAGCTTCTTCTGTGCCAATGTGGTTTATTCAGTAAAGTTTTACACTCTTGGTAAAATAATGTCCCAGGAGTTTCTTTTTCTGGATTCACCAACTAGACAGTTGACACTTTCATCTTCCAAGATCTTGTTGGGGGCAATATGCGAATAATGCTTCCACATTGTAAATCACCCAGAGAGTGCTGTAAAGCACTATGGAGTGGGATATAAGTCTGAGTGTTAAATACTATTACTATTGCTGTTGTTAAATACTATTTTAAATTCTCCCCATAATTGCCCTGGAAGAGTTAGGAAAACTGCACATGAAACCTGATACTGCCTCTGTGATGATGGGTACCATAAAAACCACAGACCATGTTCTGTATTGCCAATATTACAGGGACATTCACAACCAGCTGATTATCCCTCTTTTATTTAAATTTCTGGAATACTGATCACTTTTATTTTCACTATCTTTTAAATAATCAAAATAAATTTATTTTTTCTAAAAGTAACAATTTTTTTCCATACTATCTGTAAACCTCACCCACAAATGGTTGTAATAATTCTTAATGTTAAGGCATAGCTTTGTATTGTTCATTTTACTGATTGTACTTTTATTGGTCAATGACTGAAATAATATTTTATCTGTCTGTTTGCCAGACAATCTTTCATTTAGTTTCATATTAGTTGGGTATTTAATTTGAGCTGTGTTTCCAGTCTAACATTTCTTATTAATTATAACTGTATTACAAGGAGTATCAAAATTTTCTACGTCCATCACTAATAAAATATTTAATATGATAATGGCTTATTTGAAAATTAGATTGCTTATTCTAATTTTAGTGTTTGCAGAATACATTTATTTATGATCAAAAACATTTGTTCTCTCCTTGCACAAATTAAGTATATATTACATACTACATTTCATTTATGTCCAACAAAGGAATAGCAAGGAATGCATTATATTTTGTTTTTGTCTGATTTTAATTGATAGAAGATGGATGACCCTTGTAAAATCTAGGTTTTCTTTTAAAGGACATCTACTCTTGTCTTTAGTTTAGACATTTGTAATTCATATTTTTTTTACCTTTGTATTTATGAGTTGTTGTTTTTTTTAGAAAGGTTGTATTTTTATAATTGGGTGCTATTTAAAACAACCTGATATGAAAACATGCTCATTTAAATTTGGTAAACACACATATCTATAAAAAGTATGGTTGTTTGCTTTTTCCCATGTCTATTCATCTTCTGTAATATCTTTCTAGACATTACTGCTTTCAGGAAGCCAGCAGTTTACCTGACAGATTTTTCCAAATTTGATTGGTCACTGTGACATTTCTTTACAAAGACATTTTTATTAACAGTAATATTTTGAAAGTTATACTTAATTGCAAATTTTGTTGCACTTTTATAAATTAAAAATTGAATTGAATAAATATATTCAATTCAATTTGTCTGTTGTGTGTATGATGTATGTACAAACACATACACACTCACATACAAATAGACATTTTTCACTCAAGTAGAATAAAACATAACAGTAAAATTGTAAAACAGTAAAAGGAGAAAATATTGAAATTAAAATGACAAGAAAGCACATAAATCTTTAATTATTGGTGGAATTCAATCTAATATTATTGGAGACATGATTACACATGCTGGATTTCAGTAGGGGATGCTGTCTTTTGCATTATTGCTAACTTAACAGGGTAAATAATGGTATCTTTTTAAAGAATCTATAGTGTGAGCAGACTTATGTCAAAGATAGCAATTTCTCAGATAATTTGTTCCCCAGCTAGTATGGATTTATGTGGATGACCAGATGTTAAAAATCACTTCAAATGGATGGCCTATCTTGGCTTTTACTATATTGCTATTACATTTCTAGAACTAAAAAAAAAAAAAGTTTTCAGATAGAAAAATGTCAAGCATTGTTTCTTTTTATTAACAAGTTTCTTAGCTTTTGCCCCAGACTCTGAGCTTTTTCTCCTTCTTTACTTATGACAGTATAAATGCTATTGAGTTTTTATCTTGACTTGTCAGATTCCTACAATACTGTTCTTTTGTCACCAAGCTATAATCATTGTTAAATCTGGCTGTACCCTCTCCAGTGAGGGGATTATTTTTCATCAAATACATTAATATGCTTAAAAAAAGTTTTATAAAATTGCAGACAGATTCTGTAAGAGAAGGATGCATATATGGATATATCAAATAAGAACAAGAACAGAACAAAACAGAACAGAGCAGAATATATAAATGGACAGACAATTACTTTCAGAGACCATTCCAGTAATCACTTGTAAAATAAAGGTGGAGCGCTCCCGGTTCGGACCGGTTCTTTAGAACTGGTAGCAGGAATTTTCCCCCGTTCGCCGAACCGGGAGCGATCGCCGGTTGGCCACGCTCACAAACCGGCTCTCTCGGCGGCGCCATAGGTGCCGCCATTTTGTTTTTGGCTTCTGCACACACGCAGAAGCTGAGTTTTCGGCACTGTGCATGCGTGCGCGCACGCCCACAGGGCGCGGGAGGAAGCGAACCGGCGGCGAGGTAAGTTAGAACCCACCCCTGTTGTAAAATATTTTTTGTGATAAGAGAATCTGATGACAGAACATGAAGAAACAAGCCCAATGCATTTTTTGAGAGTCCATTGCCTAGCCCTTTCAGATGACACATGTTAATGACCTCCACAGAAATCAATATATCATTGGGACCTAAAGTGTTAGATACATCCAATTCTATTGCTTGTAGGTTGTAAGAACTTGTTACATTAGAAAGGGCTATAAAGAAACAAGAAGAGAAAATGAGATGTTTGCTTCCTTTGTGGTTAGCCATTTCCTTTGTGGTGGAATCTGGTTAGAATGGTGCTGTCAGAGAATTTAATATTTATACTTGAATAAAACTTGGGGAAAGATTGAGGAAAAGTTATAATCATATCATTGCCTTGTCAAATTACAGCATAGAACAGAAAAATAAAGATACAATATTAAATAAAGCCAAATGGAAATTGCATAAACCTAAATTGACAAATTGAGCAATCATTAATGTAAATTGGAGCTTTATAGAAACTTCTTTTGGCATTTTAAATCACTCAAGAATGTCAGCTCTAATATGCATATGAGTGGATATGTATGTGTGTAGTGTTTGTTTGGGGGTGTGGGGTGTTTTTTTTTTTTTTTTGGAAGGGAGAAACTGGATTTTCAAAGAAATTCAGTTCCAGGCATGGGGCCCTATCTTTTAATGTGTTCTTTTTGTATGGCCTCAGCTTGAAGAGGGGAAGACTGCTGTTTTCTTTTATCTCCTTTTAGCTGCCACTGCAGTGGCGGGAGCCAGCAGCCTTTGGAGCAATAGCATTTTATCGCTATCGACATGATGCAATTTGGGATGGAATATGAGGCATTTCGTAGGATCAATAAACCAGGTTCTAATCTTCAGATTACAGCTCAGCTCCAGCCAGGCCTATTTACAGAAATGATTCAGCTGCGGTTGGGCTCATTTTGTCCATGAAGCTGGATGCAAAGCTACCTCAATCACAATCTCATTCAGGTCTTTAGACAGGAGTGCCAATCACATCAGAAAAGCAGGCTTTTTGAAAAACAAATGCAGTATATATGAAAGGCATGTTAGAAATGGCAGATAAAAAATACACAGATTCCAAAAGAACCAAAAAAAAAAAATCAAACAGATATATGTCTTCTTCTTCTTTGGACCTACAATGATTTAAAGAGTAGTTGGCTAATTATTGGCTACGTTTGCATAGCAAAGAAATATCCCCTAATAAATAGCTAAATTTTCTATGTTGTGACACTATTACTTCTAGTCATTGTTTTCATTCTGATGCTTTAAGGATTACCTTCCGCATAGATCACAAAGCATTTTACTCCCTTTCACTGGGGCAGCAGAGGTTGTTGTTGTTGTTGTTATCAACTTAATGTTATTAATATGATAATGAACAGTTTGAAAATGATCTAAAAAATGCTACAGGTTTTGTATGACCACAACATCTGTTATTTATTAAAAGAAAGCAATGTGGTAAAAGCCAGCCAGCCTGACACTGGGCAATTAACTTTTCTTGTCAGAAGCCAGCTGGGAAGGTCACAAATCATGATCATCTAACCATAAGTTGCTGTTACTATCATAGATGGGAGCTGGTTGCAAAGCATCTAAATTGTGTTCATGTGATTGCAAAGGTGGTGCAACTTAAAGGTTGCATCATAAGTCACTTTTTCCCAGACTATTGTAACATCAAATCATATTTAATTTTTTTTTAAGCTGGTTGTAGGTCAAGAGCTATCTCTCTGTGTATCTCTGTCTCTTTTCAGGATGCAGCAATGATCTGGAAAAAGTCAGGCCATTGTTAATAAATAACAGGGAATGCTGTATTATGGCTATTTGCCTGTCACATTTCTGGAGAGAGCATATGGGAGGATTTATTTTGATAGTGTGCAAAAGTCACTGAAGAACAAACTGGTTAGAAAGCCTGGGTTACTTCCACACAAATTTGACAAAAATCTTCTACAGAAAGTATGTATAAAAATAAGCTGGTGAATAGTAGAACAAGCTGCACACTTATTTGCTTTGATTTTCAAAGCAGCCATCAATTCCTCATTTTGGCTGCAGGAAACATTCTTGATTCTTCTTGCATCAGGTCAAAGCAGCCACATGTGAGTGTAAATGCTGGTTATAGCTTCTTAAGACAAGAAAGAGGAAAGTAAAACACTGCTGCTGCCTCTTAATTTAAATGTGCCAGATTGTCTTTAAGCTAACACTTCAGTCAGATAAATGCTATGGAGTAACAATTATTTCTTTGCTCCTATTGATGTGCTGGTTAGATAAGACACTTTTCTTTTACTTGATTAAGGGAATAGGCTACACTGATTTAAATATGAAGACCTTCTCTATATCAGTAGCCAAAAAGCTGAAAGGATTTTTTCCCCTTCCCTCCCAAATGGTGAAAATTACCCTGTTGCATTTTATAGCATGTTTGGCTTGTGGCTAAGGACTAAATGAAGCATAAAGTTTAAAGCAAATCCATATTTTTAACTTCATTTTATTTTGATTACCTGATGCTTGCAACGTGCTTTATCAGCCTGCTCAAGCTTGGGTCTTTCCTTTTCTCATCTATAAAAAAATGGTTATTATATTATGTTAATTAATATAGGTCAGTTTTCTTTATATTACATTTGCAAAAATAAAATCCAAAATATATGTCACTTTAACATTTATATCTATATAAAGTATCTGATAGAAATTAATATTAGAATTCCTCTTAAGAGTAACATAAAGATAGGCAGCTATATAAATTTCATAAATGAATAAAATAAATATTAAAATATGATGTAATGGCCAATTTAAATTATATTCGTCTTTCAACAAAAACTTATTTTAACCATCAAATTATACCTAATTAAAATTCTTCTATATAGTTGGACATATTTATTCATCGTTCCCATCACCCATCTCGTCTCACTAATGACTGTACGACTGTAACTTTGTTGCTTGTATCCTTACGATTTACATTGACTGATTCCTAATATGATTTGATTGCTTATTTGTACCCGAACTATCATTAAGTGTTGTACCTTATGATTCTTGACGAACTTATCTTTTCTTTTATGTATACTGAGAGCATATGCACCAAGACAAATTCCTTGTGTGTCCAATCACACTTGGCCAATAAAGAATTCTATTCTATATATTATAATAAAGTTCAAGAAAGGTATAAAATAAAGCTGCTGGTCCAGATCATGAAGCTGAGGCAGTTTGGTACCTATAGCTATAAGAAACTGGGACAGTACTGAGTTTTGTGTGTTATTTTGAGAGATTTTATTTTATTTTATTTTATTTTATTTATTTGGATGCAAGCTAAGTTGACTACCTCCCTGAAGAAAATATTTATTTATCAGATTTATATTCTGGCTTCCCCCAGAACTGTGCTCAAAAAACCAAAAATAATAAAAATAAAAAGAACACAAAATTGTAATTAATATAGATAAACCAGTTAAAATAATTGGGATAATGGGTGGGTGCTGCTCAATAGTTGGGTCAGTCAGTATATTTCAGCCTTAGACCAGTACAAGAAGTATGTCCTTCCTTCCTTCCTTCCTTCCTTACTTACTTACTTACTTACTTACTTACTTAAATAATATTTGTGGTTGATAGCATATAAGGCAATCAAATAATCACTTGGTATATTCAGTAGTTATTATTAGCAGTTTTGTAAACATCTGAAGCAGTTAGCAGTTAATACTCCATGTATTAAATTCCAGTTATAGGGAATTTAATACATGGAGGCAATGAAAGGCAAAAGGTAAATTCAAAGAAAAATGGGGAAAATGAGACTTTGGGAAATGGTTTATTTTAATGGAATATACACCCAGTTCAGCTGTAGATGCATAACCAGAGGAATAAAATTAATTAAATAAATTAAATTAAATTATACAAATAGGCTTTATCAGAACAAAAAATGTACAATATTACAGATGTAACATTTTTACATGGTAATAGAGCATTAGGAATGGTAAGGAAGGAAAAAAAAGAGGCAGTAAGATGAACTTTCCAGGCAGTGCTAGGCTATTTGGGTGTGCTGAAAAATGGTTTTGCTTCTTTTGAATAAAAGGAAAGGAATAAAGAAAAAGAAAGAAAAGAAAGAAAAAAGAATGGCTTCACTTAGCAGAACACTTTGCTTTTACCATATCCTTGATGTTTAAGAATTATTTTTATAATATTTTTGGGAAAGTTAGTTAAAAGAAATAAAAATGGAATTCTCACTTCAAATTGGAAAATCATCAGTAAGGAATCAGGCAAAAGACAATGTATTATCTATCTATCCATCTATATATCATCTATCTACCTATCTATCATCTTCTATTCTTTGTTGTAGTGCCTGCAAAATGGAATAGTATCTCACCACCACCTCCAGAATTGCATGACCCCAAAACTTTTGGCTTTCTAGAATGGATGAAAGACCTTCAGGCATTAAGGTCAAGACGTCAAACCATTCATGTTGGCAGATTTGTTTCTTCATTGTATGTTATTTGACAATGGAATCTCATTTTTTAGACCCCAGGCATATAATTAATAGTAGTACTATTATTGGTAATGGTATTAGTATTAAGTATTTGGGATGTTTATTTGGTATATTATGTTACTTGAGAAAGGGGCTTAACCCTCTCTGCACCATCCAGAATCACTGCTGTAAGATGGGTAGCTGTATGTATGTACGTAATGTATGTATGTATGTATGTATGTATGTATGTATGTATGTATGTATGTATGTATGTATGTGATGCAATGGGAAAACTGCAGCAAAGAAAGTCACAGTGACCCAAGTTTTTCCTTAACAGGATCAGAAGCTTTTTTTGCATGGGATGAAATATAATGTATATTTGTACTGCCTCGGTTCCTAATTCTTTAACATAGTCTGTGTTGAAACAAATGTTTAAAAGGAAGGAAGATTTTTAAGGCTTGATAGATGCCATTTCATTACTAGTGATATAGATTGATTTTTGGTGTCATGTAGGAAATATAAAGTCTGTCTTCTTTAGTGATGAACCAACCACAGTTGGTTGTTGCTGGACATCACTGAAAAATAGCACAGAGAATACCACAAAGATAATAGAAAATATTATAGAAAGGCTATATTTATGGGAAAAGCTTAATAAAAATAACATGAATTAAAAAGGCATATTATAGAAGATTAATTCAACTATTGGTTTTCTCTCTCTTGCCCTGAACAGAGGATATAGATACGGTATTTGCTTGTTTGCTTATTTGCTTAATGACAATGGATTTGCTAGACATACCTCAGAGAATATCTTTTTCCTACATTTCCCATTATCTTGCTAAGATCTTTTAATCAACTATGCAAAATAGTAGGAGAGGGAAATGGGATTTGAGCAATGTTAGATCATCTTTCTCTTTGGCATGTAGCCCAGAAAAGGACTCTAGGCTGAATCCCTGGAGAGTTGCTCCTGGTGAGTATACAACTAGATGGAGCAAGGCCCTGAATCAGTATCAAATGCCATGCTAAAAGTAAATATTTATTTTATTTTATTTTATTTTATTTATTTGTTTGTCAAACATGTACAAGATAGCAGGTATAGGTATAAACATAAACATAATCAAAGTGAATACAGATAGAGGAGGACAATAGGACAGTAGGACAGGGACGGTAGGCACGCTGGTGCGCTTATGCACGCCCCTTACAGACCACATGTTTTTTAAAGCATGCTAAGTACAAGTGTTGAAGACAGATTGATATATGGTTTCTAACTATATATAGGGTCAGAGTTGCTATGCAAAATGCCTGACCTGAGCAAAACATTTCTGCATTTCTGGGAAGGGAAATGGAGCCCCCTCTGCTGAGTGTACTAACAGAAGCAGATGGGGGCCCAGATCTGACCCTGGGCTTGGTATGAATGATATTGTCGGCCTGCCGGATAGAGGGGGGGCAGTGAGGTGGGGGATGGGATCTCAAGGAGGGTGGCGGGTCGGAGCATCCCAGTGGTGGTTGGGAGAGGTAGGTATGGCGGGAACCGAAGGGCAGACCATGTGTGGAGAACTAGTACTCGCTGTATCAAAGCGATTGCCTGTTCTGACCCTTCTGGTGACTTGGGCTTTCAGGGCCCTGGCCTCAGGCTGCTGCTGCTTAATGCCAGATCGATGGTTAACAAAGCCCCTCTCGTTCTAGATTTAATCCGGGAGGAGAGAGCAGAGCGGGCATGTATAACCGAGACCTGGCTGGGACAGGAGGGGGGTGTTCCCCTTTCAGAGATGTGCCCAGGCGGGTGGGGGGTGGGGGGCC